>PUFA01002752.1:0-23408 GCA_003508835.1 Eonycteris spelaea
CATGGAGTGTGATTTATAAAAGCAGCTTATCAGTATTCACTGAAGTTACTCAAGCTTCGCACACACATAAAACAGAATGTTGAAATCCAGCCACGCGTTGGTCCTATTACTGGTTTTGTTTTCTCCCCATAAATCACACACCCACAGGAAGCCTTTTCTAAATCCTGTGCTAGATAATCTAGGACCACCACTGCAGTGTATTACTAAATAGCCAATGTTCAAAACTAATATTTAGTTTAGTGATACTTTTTAAAACCACCATTTATAAAAATTATTTTCCATTTTTATTAACGTATAATTTACATATAGTACAATTCACCCCTTTTTAGCGTACAGCTCTTAGAATTTTGATAGTCTGTAACCACCACCATGATCAAGACATAGAATAATGCCATTGCCCACAGAAGTACCCCTACGCCTCTTTGTAGTCACCCCCTCTTTGAACCCTAGCAAACACTCATCTTTATATTTTTGTCTTGTCCCTATTGTTTTGCTTTCATGAGAATGACTTACAAATCAAATCATATGTTATGTAACCCTTTGAATTTGGCTTCTGTCACTTAGAATAATGTACTTGAGATTCATTCATGTTTCAGTATAGAAGTGTATTTTGTTCCTTTTTATTACTAAGTAGTATTTCATGTATGGAATATATCACAGTTTGTTTAACCATTCTCTAGTTGAGAAACATTTGAGTTATCTCTACTTATTGGTGAGTCCAAGTAAAAGCTGCTTAGTCCTTACACACGGCTAGAGCGGACTGAGGCGTTACATATGATATGTGCCATATATACATTTTTGTGATGATACAGTTTTCATTTCACTTGAGTAGGTATACAGAAGTGAGAATGCTTGGTCATAAAGTAAACATATGAGTAATTTTGTAAGAAATCACCAAACCATTTTCCAAAGTGACTGTACTATTTTGCATTCCCACCAGTAACATAAGTATAGCCTTTGTTCTGTATCATTGCTGAAACGTGGTATTTTAATTATTTTATTTTTTGAAAAATTTAGCTCTGTGACATTACATTGAAGTTTTAATTTGTGTTTCCTTAATAACTAATTCTTTTGAACATATATTTGTGTGCTTCTTTGCCATCCACCTGGGAAGAATCTGTTCACACATTTTGCACATTTAAAAACTTTGGTCGTTTCTTTTTCTATTGAATCTTAAGAGTTTTATTTGAATTTCAGGATCTTATATATTCTTGGTCAGATATGTTATTTGCAAATATTTTTTTCTCAGCCAGTGGCTTGTATTTTCATTTTCACAACAGTGTCTTTCAAGGAGCAGAAATTCTTAATTTTGATGAAATCCAACTTATTCAATTTCCCCCTTAAGACATACTTTTGATTTGTTAGCTAAAAAAATCCTCACCTACTCAAGGTCACAATGATTTTATTATATGTTTTTCTCTAAAATTCTTATAGTTTTAGCTCTTATATTTAGGTCTAGAATCTATTTTGAGTTAATTTTTACATAGGTATTAAGTATGGATTTGTTGGGAGCCATTGCAAGGCACTGAAGGTGTCACATAGTTTGGGAGCCATAAAACAGTTGCTGAGACTGCTTGGAGCCCTAAAGCAGCTGCTGAGACTATGTTATCAATGGCTAAAGGAAGCAAATGGTTAATTTTATCAGTACTGACCCTGGAGGGGAGTTTTGCCTCCTAAAGAAATCCTTTTAAGATAATGGAATGTGTTCCTTCCCAGATAACAAGAATGTTACATGATCTTGTGTGAATGTTAGCATTGAAATGATATACCTTGTGCTTTGCGATTGTATCCTAAAACATATATAAAGGCTGAGCTAAATAAAGACGAGGCTGCAGCATTGACTGTATGCCCTCCCGAAGTGCTTTCCTGTCTTCTTTTTTTTCCTTAGGCTTCACCCCCCTCTTTTAGGTGCTGTTCGACTTTAGCCGGCTGGCTCCGGCAAGTGGCGCCTGAACAGGGGCCCCTGAATTTGGGACCGAACGTTGACGAACGTTGAGGTGAAGACCGCCACCGCAGGAGAAAGGGGGGGCCCTCCGAGTATAAAGCCAAGTAATTGGCAGAGGTGAGTGCGGTGGAACAGTCCGGGAGTAAGAAAGACACCGCGTGAAGTGAGCGCTCAGAAAAGTAAGGGTTGTGGTGTTTGTAAATACATAGAAAGAGAGGAAAATCAACTTAAATAAAGAAAAATGGGAAATGGAAACGGCCGCATGCTTTTTGTACATATGCTTAAGAATATGCTCCGGGCTAGAGGAGCTAAGGTAGGGCATCAACAATTGTGTAATTTTTTAGAATTTATAAAGAAAGTTTGTCCTTGGTTTCCTGAGGAGGGAACAATGTATATAGGAACATGGAAAAAGGTGAGAGAAAAGCTACAAGATTATTATGATGTCCACGCACCTGGCAAGGTACCTGTAGATACTTTTAGCTTGTGGACTTTAATTAGAGATAGTTTAGATACCAGGCATGAGAGGGATAAGGCTTGGGAAAGCCAGAAAGGGGAAGAAATACAGGACAATATAGGAGATGTCCCACCATTTGAAAAGGAGAATGAGACTAGACCTAGCCCCACCTGAGGAGACAAGTGGGAAACCTTTTGATCTGATGCTAACTAAAGATAGAGAGGAGCTTTTGAGCCCCAGAGATGCAAAACAGTTGGAGGAAGAAGCCACACATTTCCATAACATTGGAGGCTATTTCCCATTTATCAAGGCTGCTAGCTCTGATTCATAAATCTATGGAATTAGAGAAAGTTGTTCAGGGTTTGCAAACTGCTGTGCATCTACTTAGAACTCTTAGTACAGAATGTGTTGGTATTTACAACTTTGGATAAATTCTCTAGAAATTAAGGCTACTAAGAGTTATGAATTCTAGTATAAGTAAATGATTTACTAGGAGTAATGCAAGTAAAAGAAAAAATATATATGCAAAGTATGTGTTTTGAGATATAAAGGATGTGTTTTTTAAGAAAAAGGAGAGTAACTTTATCCTAAAATAGTTTCAGGTTATTTAAAGGTCATTTGAGGCACAAAAGAAGGTATAAAGTATAGAGATTTGTTTTGAAGGGAGTTGAAGGAAAGATGTTTGTCTTAAAGTTGTTTATTTCTGAGTGAATGAGAAGAGGCAAACTGAAGGAATGAGAAAAGTAGTAGAAGTTTTGTGAAGAGAAATCCTGAGAGGAAAATAAAGGACAAGAACATGAGTGAACATATAAAGTTGTAAAAGAAAAGAGAAAGAGAAAATCTTGTTTTATACAGTCGATAATTTATTGTGCTTTATAGTCTTTATTATGTCTTTGATTATTTTTAAAATAAATTTTTTCATTTGGAAAAACTGCCCTGGAAAAATATAGGCTCAAGATAGCTCCTGAGAGTATACAAGATTCTGTTCAATATTTAGGATATAAAATTTTGCAACAGAAAATTACTCCTCAAAAAATAGAAATTAGGCGAGAAGCTCTCAATACTGTTAATAATTTTCAAAAATTGTTGAGAGATATTAATGGGCTCTGTTCTTCTCTTGATCCTCACATGTGCTTTAACTAATTTGTTATCTATTTGAGAAGGGCCCACTGCATTGGATAGTCCTTGGAAACTAACACCGCTGGTGGAAAAGGAATTTTAAATACTGGATTGTTGAAAGACACTCTTGTAGTCACAAACTTGCATTGCTCAGGTTTCATTATTGTGTGGTAAAGGGTCTTTCTCTAACTTGAAATTTAAAAACTTTTTATGATTTTCTTTTTCTTTTATTAGTTAATTAGTCTAAAACTTAGGACATTTTAGCATGGAATCAACATTGAAGATAACTTGATTTTGTATTGGAAATGAGAAAAGTAATGACTAAATTACAAGTTTCAGTGCTTTTAAAGGTACCTTTCTGTTTCTGTTGACCGGCCACCAGGGGTCCGTGGAGAGACTGGACGCAGTCATATCTCCCGGACCATGGCCAGGCTGCGGGACGCTGCCTCCTGTGCCCTGTTGTCAAAGTCTGTTTATTGTCTTTGGTCTTATCTAGAATGTAGGTGGTAAATTTCTCTAGGCCCACCTACACCTCAGTAATTGTCCTTGTCTGAATGTCTGTTTTGTGTTTTCTGTTTTGTGTTTTCTGCGCAAGCCTTAGAGGGGAAAAAACCAGAGTTCACAGAAGACACCCTTGGGGTGTCTCCTGCAACATTTCTAAGAAGGATAAGCTTATAAAACAAAAAGGGGGAATATGGTATACCCCAAGACAAAGGCTTAATAGAGCATTAGATACTTTTTAAATTTTTTAAATCAAGATGAACAAGGTAGCACAGCGGCTCATCGGCATTGGATGAAACAGGCCGGTGAGCCTTTGCAGCAGCCAGTATACTATACTCAGTGCCTGCTGAGGTACTGAAATGGGGCCGAGGTTTTGCTTATATCTCTACAGAAACAGAGAAAGCTGCTCCTGATGATGATGCTGATAGGCCATCTTCTGATGGCTGAAGGAGAGCTGTATTGGGCCTATGTACCGGATCCACCAATTTTGCATCCGTCCATTTGGGAAGGCCCAGAAATTGTGGTGAGAATAAATGACACACAGCTGTTAGATCAGTCATCTTTGGGGCGGATGCGAGGAGTAAATGAACCAGGATTTAATTATACTGGAACAGGAGAAGGATTGCCCATCTGCTTTAGTAAGAACAACACAAATCCTGGATTGGTCAGGTGGTACCAACGGACACATTGGAGGTTATAGATTGAACACCAGTTGGACAGTGGGACTATGGTGGACTGATGAGGAGTTTCCTCAAACTAATGTGTGGAAGTTGGGCGTAGCCATGGGAGAGCTGCACCCTGTGGGATGGACTCCTCAGATAGCAGACATGAATGTAACAGCATGTGTTGCTCCACCGTATGTGCCGTTGGTTGGTGAAATTAATATCAACATAGAAGGAGATTTAATGTTACATGTTATAACTGTAATTTAACTAACTGTATTTCTTTTGTTCCGGAAGGAACTACTGTAATGGTTTTTCATCAAACCTCTTTTGTGATGATTCCTGTTTATGTTACTGGGCCTTGGTATGCTGACCAGGGTCTCCAGGTGTTAGTCTCATACTGTACAAAATGCTAATAATTTGTCTAAAAATGTTACGATGGCTTTAGGGACCCAGGGAAATATTGATGACAAGTTAGAACAGATGCTTGATGCATTATATAGTCTAGTTATGTATTTAGGAGATGAAATCCAAGGTCTAAAAGTGAGATCTCATTTGGAATGCCATGCAACATATCAGTGGATTTGTGTTACCTCAAAAATTTATAATCAAAGTCAACATGGATGGGATCGTGTGTGCGCTCATCTCCAAGGTGTCTGGCATGATGCTAACATGTCCTTAGATTTAATACGACTACATAGAGAAATTCAGGGACTGCAGGAAGCAGGACCTCTTCAGTTTAATGCAGCTGAAAGAGGCCTCAAAATTTTTACAACATCTAAAAAGTTTTTTTACCATCTTGGTCTCCTTTGGGTCATTTGCTTATTTCAGTTTTAGCCTTGGGTCTTTGTATAACTATAGGCCTATGTCTGCTTCCTCTGATGAAATACTTCTTCAATTCCCTGCTAGAGATTCGGGCAGAGATGCATGGTCTCAGGCTCCAGGCTCAGGCTTGAGCCAGTTATATGTTGTATCTCCCATTTGCAGAGGCTGGTAGTCAGAGACGGCTAAGAATCCTTCAGGGCTGGGACCAACCTAAGACAGGGCATGATTGCAAGACTTTCATGTGCCAATGACGGGTAAGGCCCAGACCCGTGGAGGGTCACCTAAGACAGGCACAGTCTATCTGCGCCATAGCTGGGAAAGCTTTGGCATTTTAAAAAATAAAAAAGGGGGAGATGTCGGGAGCCATTGCAAGGCACTGAAGGTGTCACATAGTTTGGGAGCCATAAAACAGTTGCTGAGACTGCTTGGAGCCCTAAAGCAGCTACTGAGACTATGTTATCAATAGTTAAAGGAAGCAAATAGTTAATTTAATTAGTACTGACCCTGGAGGGGAGTTTTGCCTCCTAAAGAAATCCTTTTAAGATAATGGAATGTGTTACATCCCAGATAACAAGAATGTTACATGATCTTGTGTGAATGTTAGCATTGAAATGATATACGTTGTGCTTTGCGATTGTATCCTAAAACATATATAAAGGCTGAGCTAAATAAACTCGAGGCTGCAGCATTGACTGTATGCCCTCCCGAAGCGCTTTAGCGCTTTCCTGTCTTCTTTTTTTCCTTAGGCTTCACCCCCTCTTTTAGGTGCTATTCAACTTTAGCCGGCTCCGGCATGGATTGAGGCTCAATTTTCTTGTATATGAATATCGAATTGTTCTAGTACCTTTTGTTGAAAACAATTGCCTTTGCACCTTCATTAAAATTTAATTACATATACATACATATGCATATATACACATATATTATTTATTTCTCGACTTTCTATTGTGTTTTATTGATTTAGATATCTATCGTTTCTCTAGCATAACACTGAACTTCTTAGTTTTATAGTAAGTCAGAAAAATCAGGTGATGTGACTCTTCCAAATTTGTTCTTCTATTTCAAAATGGTTTTGGCTATTTTAACCCCTTGATCTTTCTAAATACATTTAGAATCAGCTTATCAATATATACAAAAGTCCTGCAGGGATTTTGATTGGAATTGCATTGAATCTATATATGTTTGGGGAGAAGTGATATTATAACAATACTGCATCTTCCAAACGGCAAATACAGTACTAAATCTCTACATTTTTAAGGTCCTTTTTAAATGTCTTTCGTCAGTGCTTTCTAATTTTTAGCATAAAGATCTTTCCCATAGTTTTAAGATTTATACTTAAATATTTCATGATTTTGGTACGTTCTTCATCCTAAGCAGAAGCCCCATAGGTTTTTAAAATCAGAAGTTTCCTTATAAGTAACTTTGAAACTGTCATTTATTTTTATTTTTATTTTATTTTATATTTGTTTTAGGTATATAATATAATGGTCAGATATTTGTATAATTTATGAAGTGATTCCCTGATTACTCTAGTACCCATCTGGCACTACACATAGACATTACAATAATATTGACTCTATTCCTTATGCTGTACTCTTCATCCCTGTGGCTGTCCTGTAACTACTAATTTGTACTTTTTTAGCCCTTCATCTTTTCCACCCAGTCCCCAAACCCTCACCCATCTGGCAATCGCTAGCTCTTCTCTGTGTCTGTGAATCTCTTTTTGTTTAGTTTGTTCATTTCTTTTGTTCCTTAGATTCCACATGTAAATGAAATCATATGGTATTTGTCTTTCTCTGTCTGACTTATTTCATTTAACATAATACCCTTTAGGTCTACTCATTTTTTTTCATGGCTGAGTAATATTCCATTGTATATATGAACTGTAACTTTATCCAATCATCTATTGATGGGCACGTAAGTTGCTTCCATATCTTGGTTGTTGTAAACAGTGCTGCAGTGGATAAGAGTGCATAGATCTTTATGAATTTGTATTTTGGCTTGCTTTGGATAAATACCCAGAAATGCAATTGTTGGGTCATGAGGTAGTTCTATTTTTTATTTTTTGAAGAACCTCCAGACTGTTTTTCATAGTGGCTGTACCAATTTGCAATCCCACCAACAGTGCATGAGGGTTCCCTTTTTTAAAAAATCCTTGCCAACACTTGGTTTTTTTTGTTTTTTTTTTTTTTTTTGTTTTTTTTTTTTTTGATTTGTTGATGATAGGCATTCTGACAGGTGTGAAGTGATATCTCACTGGGCTTTAACTTGGATTTCTCTGAGGATTAGTGATGCTGAGCATCTTTTCATGTCTGTTGACCATCTGTATTTTTTTCTTTGTTGTAATATCTATTCATTCAGGCACTCTGCCCATTTTTCTTTTTTAAATTGGATTTTGTTGTTATTGAGTCGTATGAGATCTTTATAAATTTTGAATATGTAAAGAACTCATCAGATGTATCATAGGCGAATATCTTCTCCCATTTGGTAGGTTGTTTGTTTTGTTTTGTTTTGTTGATGGTTTCTTTTGCTGTGCAAAAACTTTTTAATTTGATGTGGTCCCATTTGTTTATTTTTCTTCTGTTTCCCTTGTCCAAGGAGATATATTAAAAATATATATAATAGGAATATCAGAGAGTTTAATTGCTTAAGTTTTCTTCTAGAAGTTTTGTGGTTTCAGGTCATACATTGAAGTCTTTAATCTATTTTGAGTTTAAAATGTAAGAAGGTAGTCTAGTTTCATTTTTTTGCATGTATCTGTCCAGGTTCTGCAACATCATCTGTTGAAAATATAATCTTTATCTCATTGTATATTCTTGGCTCCTTTGTCATACATAAAATTACTATATAGGAGTGGATTTATTTCTAGGTTCTCTATTCTGTTCCATTGATCTAAGTATCTCTTTTCATGCTACTACCCTGCTGTTTTGATTACTATAGCTTTGCAGTATTGCTCTTTCTCAAGATTGCTGTGGCTATTCGGGGTCTTTAATGGCTCCATATAAATTTTTGGATTATTTGTTCCAATTCTCTAAAAAATGCCATTGGTATTTTGCACTGAGTTTATAGATTGCTTGGGTAGTATGGCCTTTTTAATGTTGTTGATGATTCCTACCCACGAGCATGGTATATGCTTCCATTTATTTGTATCTTCTTCAATTTCTTTTTTCAATGACTTACAAAAGAGAACAAGTCTTTTACCTCCTTGGTTAATTTGATTCCTAGGTATATTATCATTTTTGATGTAATTGCAAATGGGGTTATTTTCTTAATTTCTATTTCTGATAGTTCATCATTGGTGTGTAAAATGACACTGACTTCTGAATATTAATTTTTTATCCTGCTTCTTTACTGAATTCATTTATGAGTTTTAACAGGGTGTTTTTTTGTTTTTTTTTTTTTTTGTTTTTTTTTGGAATCTCTATGGTTCTCTGTATAGAGTATATGTCACCTGCAAATAATGGCAGTTTTACTTCTTTTCCCATTTGGATGCCTTTTATTTCTCTTTCTTTTCTGATTGCTGTAGCTAGGACATCCAATACTATGATAAATAGAAGTAATAAAAGTGAACATCCTCGTCTTGTTCCTGATCTTAAGGAAAATGCTTTTCATTTTTCCACATTAAGTGTGATGTTAGCTGTAGGTTTGTCATATATGACCTTTATTATGACCTTCTGTTCCCTCTTCGTTGAGAGTTTTTTATCATAAATGGAACCTGGATTTTGTCAAACACTTTTTCTGCATCTATTTCTGTGATCATATGATTTTTATCTTTCAATTTGTTAATATACTGTGTCACATTAATTGGTCTGTGGATATTAAACCAACCTTGCATCCCAGGAATAAATCCAACTTGATCCTGGTGCATGATACTTTTAATGTATTGATGAATGCGGTTTGCTAGTATTTTGTTGAGGATTTTTGCATCAATGTTCATCAGGGATATTGGCCTATAGTTTTCTTTTTATGTCATGTCTTTATTTAGTTTTGGAATCAAGGTAATTGTGGCCTTATAAAAAGAGTTAGGGAGACCTCCTTCCTCTTGAACTTTTTGACTCATTTGAGAATAGGTGTTAATTCTTTGAATGTTTGGTAAAATTCAACTAAGCCATCCAGGCCAGGACTTGTTCATCGAAAGTTTTTTGATTACTGATTTGATTTTGTTGGTGGTAATGGGTTGGTTCAGATTTTCTGTTTCTTCTTGACTCAGTCTTGGGACATTGTATGTTTCTATGAATGTGTCCATTTCTGTAAATTTGTAGGCATATAATTGCTTGTGGTATTTTCTTATGATCCTTTGTATTTCTGTAGAGTTTGTAGTTACTTCTCCTGGTTCATTTCTGATTTATTTGGGTCCTCTCTCTTTTTTTCTTGATGAATTTGGTTAAGTGTCTGTCATTTTTGTTTATGCTTTCAAAGAACCAGCTCTTGGTTTCATTGATCTTTTGTATTGTTTTCCCAGACTCTATTTCGTGTATTTCTGCTCTGTCCTTATTATTTCCTTCCTTCTACTCACTTTGGGTTTTGTTTGCTACTCTATTTCTAGTTCTTTTAAGTGTAAGGTTAGATTGTTTATTTGACCTTTTTCTTCTTTCTTGAGGTAGGCCTGTATTGCTATGAATTTCTCTCTTAGGACTGCTTTTGCTATGTCCCATAAATTTTGAGTCGTGTTTTCATTTTCTTTGGTCTCTAGGTATCTTTTGATTTCTTCTTTGTTTTCATTGCTAACCCATTCATTATTTAGTAGCATGTTGCTTAGACTCCAGGTGTTTATGCATTTTCCAGTTATATTTTTATTGTAGTTGATTTCTAGTTTTATACCACTGTGGTCAGAGAAAACGCTTGATATGATCTCAATCTTCTTAAATGTACTGAGACTTGTTTAGTATCCTAACATGTGGTTAATCCTGGAAAACGTTCCATGTTCACTTGAGAAGAATGTATATTCTGCTGCTTTCGGGAGAAATGATCTAAAAATATCAATTAAATCCACCTGGTCTAATGTGTCTTTTAAGGCAGCTGTTTCTTTGTTGATTTTCTGTCTGGAAGATCTGTCCATTGGTGTCAATGTTGGGTTAAAATCTCCCCTTACTAGGGTATTTCTGTCAATCTCTCCCTTTATGTTGGTCAATAATTGCTTTATATATTTAGGTGCTTCTATATTGGGTGAGTATATATTTACTAGGGTTATGTCTCTTGTTGTATCAATACATTTATCATTATGTAATGTCCTTTTTGCTCTTATTATAGCCTTTGTTATAAAGTCAATTTTGTCCAAGTATTGTGATCCCTGCTTCATTTTAAATTTCCATTTGCATGAAATATCTTTTTCCATCCCTTTACTTTCAGTTTGTGTGTGTCATTTGATCTGAAGTGGGTGTCTTGTAGACAGGATATGTATGGGCCTTGTTTTCTTATCATTCATCAACCCTAAGTCTTTTGATTGGAGCATTTTTTAATCCATTTACATTTAAAGCAATTATTGAAAGGCATAGAGTTGTTGCTAATTTTATATATTCATATTTTGAGTTTTCCCCCTTCTTCTTTTAACAGAAGTCCCTTAACATTTTTTGTAATACTGGCTTGTTGGTGATGAATTCCTTTAGATTTTTCCTGTCCAAGAAGCTCATTATCTCACCTTCATTTTTAACTAATAGCTTTGCTGTGTAGTCTTGTTTTTAGGTTCTTTATTTTCATCACTTTAAATATTCCGTGCCAATCCCTTCTAGCCTATAAAGTTTCCATTGAAAAATCAGCTGATATTCTTATGGGAGTACCCTTGTAAGTACCTAGCTGCCTTTCTTTAGCTGCTTTTAAGATTCTCTCTTCACATTTAACCATTGACATTTTAATTATGATGTGTCTTGGTGTGGGTCTGTTAGGATTTCTCTTGTTGGGTCTCTTTTTGCTTCCTGGATTTGTATGTTTATTTCTTTGGCCAGGTTAGAAAAGTTTTTTTTTTTTTTTTAATCATTATTTCTTCAAATAGGCTTTCAGTCCCTTACTCTTTTCTCTTCTCCTTCTGGTACCCCTGTGATGCAGATATTCGTACACTTAATCTTGTCTAGGAGGTCTCATAAACTTTCCTCATTTTTAAATTCTTTTTTTTCTTTGTGCTATTATGATTGGGTGTTTTCTGCTACTTTGTCTTCAACTCACTGATTTGATCCTCTGCTTCATCTAATTTACTATTGATTCCTTTGAGTGTATTCTGCATTTCAGGTATTGTATTCTTCTTCTTTTTATGGGTTGTCTTTTTTTTTTTTTTTGCTTACTATCTCTCTTTTGAGGTCCTCACTGGGATCACCTATTCTCCCCATAAGTTCTTTGAGTATCCTTACAAACAGTGTTTTGAACTTTGTCTCTGATAGGTTGCTTGCCTCCATTTCGTTTAGTTTTTTTTTTTCTAGAGTTTTCTCCTGTTGTTTCACTTGCATCATGTTTCTTTTGATTTCTCATTTCAGTTGTCTCTCTGTGTTCCTTTCTATTTATTAGGAACATTTGATATTTCTCCAAGCCTTGGCCATGTGCAAGGAAGGTTCACCACAGACATGGCCATCTATGGACTACATGGGAGGGGGGCCGACAAAGTACAATGACGCTGTCTCTCTAGCCCTTGCCCCAAAAGTACACAACTCAGTCTTTCCCCATATGTCTCTTTCACGTCCAGAGATGCTGACTGTTTGCCGAAGCCCAGAATGAGTGCCTACGATCAAGTGAGTGTGTGCATGGGTCCTTTAAAGGGATGTCTGAGTTTTCAGGTTTTTTTTTTTTTTCTTTTCACCAGGATGGTTGGAATCCTCACTAATTTTTACAGTCAGATTTCGTGAGAACTTCTCTTCTGGAGATTGAATCCCTGTGCTGGAGAGGAGCCCCTGTATGGTGCTCAGACCCCTCTCTCCTTCACAGGGGCTTCTGCAGCCACACTCTCCTTCCTGCTGCTCAACCGCCATGTGCAGGTGCAGGGCCAAACCACTTTGTATCCCCGCCTCTCCTACTGGTTTCAATGTGGCTTTTTCTTTATATCCTCAGATGTATGTGTTATAATCAGCTAGATTTCAGGTGGTTCTCCAAGTTGATTGTTTTATAATTTGGTTGTAATTTTAATGCAGTTATGGGAGGAGGTTAACCCCGTGTTTACCTAGCCCACTATCTCATCCCCAAAAGTGTCATTTTAAAAATTAGAAGTCAAGACATACAGAGATCACACCTCTTACTGAATAGACACTGAATTGTTCAACACTGCATTCATGAGACAGTAAGTACATGTTAGAAAAGCAGAAAATTGGAAGCAACCTAAATGGCCACTACAGTACTGGTTAAATAGGTTATAGTATATTCACATATAAATATACTAAGACTATTTATGGCATTGTAGATACATATTTATTGATAATACAAAATTTCATTTTGTGGTTAAAATGCAAATCGCATATTAAAAATATTATAAATAGTATAATTTTTATTGTAAAAGAAGTAAACAATGGCAATGTATGGGGACTTATGGTCTCTATTCTATATCAGCAATTTTATTAATATTTTCAATTGTGTGCACTATTTATTATATTTTTAATATAAGAACATTTGAATATATTTTTGGTGCATTTAGACATGCTCTATGCACAGCTTATAAAAATATGATATTGACTGGGAGGAATAGAAAAAAAATGTATTAACATGGTTATATTTGAGATGTATTTCTTCCTTTGGCAGTTTCCTGTATTATAATAGTGAACATATTTTGGGGTGGAAGAAGACATTATGCATACTCCAGATGCCCTTCCTAATGTTTATCCAGAGGTCTTGGGGAGGGTGGGTGAAAGGAGATGGATGTGAATCCTGCAAGCAGAGTTTCTACACCCACAGGAGCAGTTAGTGACTGACATCACCTTTGGTTATCCCTCGCCCCTTCCTTCGTGTTGTTGTTTGCTCATTTCAGTGGTTAGTGTCTCTTCTGGAAGTAATACATATTTGGAGACGAGAGATTACGCATTTCTAGCAGGGGCTATTAGAAACATATTTGGAGCCCTCAGTGACTTCTCAATCAAGATGAAGAGCACTGAGGTACATGCACATGGAGAGTCGGAGCTGCCACACAAAGGAGAAGAAGGCATTCCTACTTGGGTTTCTGCCCCGGATCCTTGCAAGCTGAACATTTCAGCACAGCATACACAGCTGCTCAACCTGGTAGTGGAGCAAACTCTGTCATCTTCTGCATGTTTCAATTAGTTGGCATAATTTAGAAAGTATCTAAAGTGAATTCAGACATAAAGATAAGGACAGCATTATTTCAACTAACAGGTTAGGACTGGAAGTGGAACTTTTTACAAAATTAAATTTCCAATTATAATTTCCAAAGTCTGACATCACTGATGAAAGAATAGGAATAAAAGAAGCAGGAATCTTTGTTTTCTATTCAATAGGAAGGAGCATTTCTTTCTTCTCTAAGTAAACTGGTGCTTTTTGCTCAGTGTCGTCACTGCTAAAGTCACATTGTTTATTCCATCAATTGTTTCCTTTGGCAGGGCACTAATTTATCAGTTGAAAAGCACTATAATTGTCTACCATTACCTAGGGAGCAAGTCAATATGATTATTGTCACTTTGTAACTGAGAAAGCTAAAATGCAAAGAAAATTGTCTAGCCCCAAATCCCCAGGAATCTAGTGTGTGTTTATTTCTTAGGCTTAGGTATTTCTTTTCTGCAGTCATATAGGCAACTTTAATGTGTTAAAAATTTGTCCAAGGATGAAACCCTAGCAATTAATTATACAGACTGTTATTGTACGTTCGTTTGCATACTTCTAATAAACATTTAGTTCTAGCTTCTCTTTTGGGATCAAGGTGGCTACAAAAAGCTACAAGGTGCTTTGCTCCAGTTCACTTAAAATAATAAACTTGCAAAATAGGTTTCTGCTAAATTAAAAAGAATAAGCAGCTTAAGTCATACACAAGTTATAAAGCATATGCATTATTTTTAGCTTAGAAATATTTGCAGGGCAGGAGGGGATGATATAGCATGGCAGCAAAATTACCTCCAAAGGTGCAAGATGAAAAAAAGGGCACAGAGGGCCACTGTTTATGTTCTGAACACAAAGAACAAAGGTTAATACATGTAAAAAAATCATGTTATCAATAATCAATACCATCCTTCCCCAAAACAGTCATCAGAAACCCTCAAGCTTTCTGTCTGAGTCTATCCTAGTACTTGTACCTTGCTCATCAGATGTGTTTTGGTTCTGAATGCCACAAACACCTTAGAACTATGAAAAGAATTCAGGAATCCATGGAAAAATGTGCAAAGAAAAGGAGAGAGGAAGGTATTTACCTTAAGTCATAACTGTTGTCATTGAGAGGGTAGAGATCCTGTGTAGATTAGAATTAGAATTCTAAGAGCCAAAACATGGAAATAGAGAGTAAGGATGCTTGACCAATGTGTCAGAAAAGTAAAATTATTTCTCATAAACTTGAACTTGGACAGTTATATCACTTATTCTTCAAGTACATAATGTGAAAGCTGCTGGCTATTCTTTCTTTCTCCCAGCATTTTCCCCTTTTTTGTATGTTTCAAAGTTGGGATGGGTTGAATTTGCATTCTCCACAACTCGACAAAGGGAAGACAGAAAGAAAAATGTGAAAGCAGATGAAAGAAGAGGGAAAGGAAAGAAGCAGAAAAGATGAGTAGAGAGTAGAAAGAGCCAGAAGAGAAGGAGCAAAACAGCTCTATTCATCTCAGAAAAGAGATAATATTTTTTATTTTATTTCTTTTGGGATCTTTAAAGAAAACATACATACATACATATATATATATGTATGTATATATGTATATGTATGTATACATACATATATATGTAAAATATTTACATATATTAAAATGTACATATAACATATACATACAATGTATATATGCACATATATGTATATATGCACATGTGTAAAATATGTATATATGTATATATACATATACATGTGTGTGTGTGTGTGTGTGTGTGTGTGTGTGTGTGTACACATACTTTCCCCAGCAGATGTAAATCAGCCTAATTCAATTATTTGGTAACAGCAAAGTTTCAGGCTTTTCAGGGAGTCATTTTAGAAGACCATATATAAGCAAGGAATAAGTAATTGTTTAAACCACACCCTTAAAAAGAGAGAGAGATGTTTGGGCAAAGGAGGTAAAACTCAATATCCATTCATTGGTCATGTATACGAAAGCAGCGAAAAAGAAATTCATGCAGTTATATGCAACTGTGAAAAGTATAGGAAAATCACCTGTTCTTGGAAATTTTCCTCAACTCCACTGATATCAAACACCCAAGTAAATGTGGGGGAAGTAGTGTTAAGACTGATTTTGTAAGTGAAAAAAAATGTCTATAATTTATTGCAGGTAAAAATATATACAGCCCTGGAAAGTTCTATCAAATTTATTGAGTTGCCAAATAATTTAGAAATTTAAAAATGCTTTTGATCTTGCGGCATATCTACTCTTTAGATTCACTGATGTCTTGCAAAAACTGAGCCATGTCAATTATCAGTATGTGGATATTTCATTTACAAATGGAATTCATGGCAAGAGAAAGACACTAGAAGCAAAGAAGAGAGTTTCAGACATGGCCCTCTTGAGAACCCAAATTCATTTTTTTTTAATATGTTGAAGCAGATCAAGCATTCAGTGAGTTAATAGATCTACTTGACAGACATGATGAGTTGATGATGGATGTGAATAAAAACGTACCTCTACTTTGGTTCCACTTTCAAACCTTTGTTACATTACTTTTGAGAAGCCCCGCTGAGTTATCTCATGAGAATCTCCAATTTCTTCTGCAACTTATTATACAGCTGCTTAGCACTTGTATACTTGGTTTCTACATGATTAATTTGCAAGTATTTATATGTTGAATTCTTTGAAAAGACGTTTCTTTTATGGACTTCATGCTGCTCTGATGCAAATTAAGTTTCTATCCTATTTGATATGATATGCAAATAGGCAAATTGCAGATCTGCCAAAAAGCACAAGCAAGTTGCCTATGTAAATCTTTGCACGAATGGATGTAAGATGCAAATTCTGTTTATATCCTTCCACAGACCAAATGTCTGGCTGTCTTCTTACCTGCCAGCATCAACCTAACTTTATAGAACACTTATCCTGCAAAAAGATTTTCCCTAAGGGGGAGGAAAAACTACAGGGGAGCATATACTATGGGTGAGAGCATTTTCCCAGTTGAAATAACTTCCCACCTCCCCCTATTTTCCTTATTTTCTTCACTTATATTTCCTTTCACACAAGCAAAATATTTGCTTTTTTTTTCATAGAGAGCCAGAACAGGACTTGATTTTAAACAAGAAAAATAAGTGACCACAGGCTGAACCAATATTTCTGCAGCAACATTTCTAGGACAAATTGCATTCACTATCTTGAGGTTTCAATGCCCTTCTGCAAGAAGCATTGGTTCCAGTATAAGTGTAACTTTTATTTATGGAAAAATAATTAAAGCTTTTACATTCTTCATTTGATATACAGGTTGTGTGTAGCCTTAAGGCAAACAAATGCCTGCCAGCGATCAGCTGAAAGTGAAATACAGACTACGAAAACAGAAATTTTCAAATCTTTACAATGGTAAAATAAACACTTGGAAGCAATGAAAATCCCTAGATCTTCACCTCAGTGGTGTGTGTAATTAAGGAAAAGATGAAAGCTAAAGCTATTGTAAAATACTCTCACCTGTTTTAACACATGCCCACGCACATGTGTGTCCACACTCCCACACAGGTCTTGATGGGTACTGAATACCACCAGGGCTTTCTCTTTGGCACAGGAACAGCATTAAATCCACTCCCTGACCCCACCACCACCTATTAAAAGTGGTGGGCATGTCAGGAGAGACATTGATTTTATTTGGCAAGTGATCTTCCACCTCTTCAGCTACTATAAGTTTCTTGAAATCCTTCTCCATTTTCTTCCAATGGAGAGAGAAAATTAAATAAGATTTCCTCAGCTAATTAACTAATTGTTACTTGAAATTATTGACTAAATAGGCATGGGCTGATAACAGTCATTCAGAAAGGAAGCCAACTTGGGAAAATGGAAGAATTTCACTCTACAATTCACAGAATAACTGATATATTTTACAGGCTACTGTGACTAGTGTTATATATAATGTGCTTATATGTCTTGTTGAGACTGAGTTGTACATAAAACTCTGTTACTGATGAAATGAAAGAACCAAAGACTAAAACATATTTTGGCTTAATAAATTAGAGTAGATGTAAAATTATCCTTATCGTAAAGTCACTGCCACTCCCCTGCTTTCTGGTAGCACTTCTTTCTGGAGGGAGATGCAAAAGAAGGTGGCTGTACTACTGACAGTAAGAGTATGCATAGTGAAAAGGTAATAACTAACATTTTTGCCATTGTTAATAACTGCTTGAAAAAGTCCTAAGTATTATTTAGTTAAATCTCACAGTAACACTGTGAGGTAGGCACCATTTTTAATCCCCATTTTACAGATGAGGAAACCAGAGCAAAAGAGTCACAGGAACTTACCCAAAATTACATGTCTAGTAAATAAATCCATGGGCATGTATTGTCTATGTGAAAGCAACCTGTGAAGTATATCATAGCAAAGATTAAAACAAACAAAATAATATGGCACATGCTACACACCCATTTGTGCAAACATTTCGTAGGCAACTTGTTTGTGCTTTTTGGCAGATCTGCAATTTGTCTTTGAAATATTTCAATAATTGTTTACTCAATCACTACTGAGGATAAAAAGGTAAGATTCCATCAGTGAATTTTAGTACATATAAACACTGGGAAATGTCTACTTGAGGAGGAGGTGGTCCTTCATCAGGTGGCACAACAGAATTTACCAGAAAAGCATTTTAAAAACGCACATGCTGAGAGAATCCAATCAAGATGATGGAATAGGAAAACATATGCTCCCTCCCACATCACCTCAAAATTACAAATAAACTACAGAACAACCATCACTGAGAATAGCATGAAGTCTAGTTGAACAGAAGTCCTACAACTTGTGATATACAGAAGAAGCCACGTCAAGACTGGTAGGAGGGGTGGAGACACAGAACAGCTGGTCCCACATATGCATGTGGTGGTTGAGAATCAGGAGGGATATCTTGGCTGCAGAGGTCCCCTTGGAAGAGTGAAGTCTCCTTACCCTACACTGGGTTCCCCAGCCCACAGTTTCACTGCCAGAAAGAGAAGTGCCCACAACTTCTGACTGTAAAAACCAGTGGAGATTGTGGCTGAGTGGGATAAAGAGCTACTGGAACCCCAGGTGTTCCTTTTAAAGGGCTCACACATGAACTTACTCTCTGAGCTGTAGGACTGGGCAGCTGCTCAAAAGGCCAGGGACATACAGGGAAAAACTGAATTGTCTGGCTTCAGGGTGAGGGCAGGAGGAGGGGCAGCTTTCCGCTAAACAGAAATGATGGCAGAATCCATTGTTTATTTGTTGAACCCTCCCTCCTCCCAGAGTGCAGACACAGGTGGCTGCCATATCTGAATCTCAAGCATCAAACTGGCTAACACTGGTCACTGTGCCCAGGTGATTCCCTGAGACTGCCCCATCCAATTGCAGACCCATCCAAGACATTTCCAGTGGCTTTTCCACACAAATGGCCTGTCTTGGCTCATGTTGCAGACTTCCCTAAAATCTCTCAAAGGTTCAAAAACCCCAAACAAGCAGCATTTGGGCTCAGAGTGCCCATACCTTCTGCTGAACAGCCCAAGCACAGCATTAATGGCAACCGGCCTCAGGTCACAGCTTAGCCTCTCTCAGGCACCTCCAAACAAAGCACAAGTGACAACCATCTGCAGAACACATTGTAGCTCATACCAAGTGGTTCTGGGCAAGGCACAGGCAGCAGCTGACCTTGGCTGCACCAGAGCCCCTTACAAGAGGCCCCAGAACCAACACACATAGTGGCCAGATTCAGACAACACTAGAGCACCACAAAACCACCTCCACAAATGACACACCCAAAGAGCAGTCTTGGCAGTCACCAGGGCCCTACTAAAGTGAATCCTGCCCTGCAGGGTTAGACCCAGCACAGCAACTCCTCCGCTGCAGTCGTGGCCAGTCCTTATGACCAATCAGCCTGAGGTGTTTAATCCCTTCCATTGATGTGCCAACAGGAATCAAGCTCAACTACAATGGGAGGGCACACCACCCACAAAAGGAACACACTTAAGCTCCTGGTTCAGGTGACTAGGAATACAGGACCACACAGGATACCTACCACATAAGACCACTCTACTAATGCCGAGAGACACAGCTCTGCTAACCATGGAAACAAACACAGAGGGGCAGTCAAGTGAGAAGAGGAAAACGTGTTTCAAATGAAGGATCAGAACAAAGCTCCAGAAAAAGAACTGAACAAAATGGATGGAATGAGTAATCTTCCAGATGCAGACTTACAAACACTGGTTATAAGGATGCTCAATGATCTCAATAGAACTTCAACAAAGAGATAGGGAATTAAAATGAAGAAGAAGAAACATAAAAAAGAACCAGTCATAAATGAAGAATACAATAACTGAAATGAAGAATATATTAGGGGAAATCCACAGTAGATTAGATGAAGCAGATCAAATAGCAATTTGGAAGATGTAGCAGAAAACACCCCATTCAGAAGAGCAAAGAAAAAAAATCCAATAAAATGAAGATAGTTTAAGGGGCCTCTTGGACAATATCAAGTGTATCAACGTCCACATCATAGGGTATAGGAGGAGAAAGAGAGTAAAGAATTGAAAACCTATTTGAAGATATAATGACAGAAAACTTCCCAAACCTGGTGAAGGAAATTGACATACAAGCCTAGGAAGTGCAGAGTCCCATACAAGATGAACCAAAGAGGCCCACACCAAGACACATCAAATTAAAATGCTAAAGTATAAAGACAAAGAGAAAATCTTAAAAGCAGCAGGAGAATACCAGTTAGTTACGTAAGACAGTCAGCTGATTTCTCAATAAAAATTTTGTAGGACAGAAGAGATTGGCACAAAATAGTCAAAGTAACGAAAAACAAGGACCTATAACCAAGATTACCCAGTAAAGCTGTCATTTAGAATCAAAGTACAAATAAAGAGCTTCCCAGACAAGAAAAATCTAAAATAGTTCACAGCACCAAATCAGTGTATGAGAAATGTTAAAGGGACTTCTTTAAGAAGAAGAAAAAAATTAAAAATATAAATAATAAAATGTCAATAACTACATATCTAGCAATACTTAGTTTAAATGTAAATGGATTAAATTCTCCAATCACTAGACAGGGTAGCTGAATGAATAAGAAAACAAGATTCTTATACATGTTACCCATAAGAAACTCACTTCAGATTGAAAGACACACAGACTGAAAGTAAAAGATAATTCGTGAAAAATGGAAATATAAAAAGCTGGGGTAGCAAAACTGATATGAGGCAAAACAGACTTTAAAGCTAAGGCTATAACTAGAGACAAAGAAGGACCCAATAATCCTACTTCTTAGTATGTATCTGAAGAAACTCAAAATACTGCTTGGAAGGGACATGTGCATCCATATATTCAGTGTAGCATTATTTACAACACTCAAGATATGGAGGCAACCTGGGTATCTATCAATGGATGAATGGATAAAGAGATGCTACATACACACACACACACACACACACACACACACACATATAACACACATATGTATATATACGTATATGTGTGTGTGTGTGTGTGTGTGTGTGTAAAATGGAACATTACTTGGCCATAAAAAAGAAATGAAGTCTTGACATTTGCAACAACATGAATGGACCTAGAGGGTATTATGCTGAGTCGAGTAAATCAGATAGAGAAAGACAAATGCATGATTTCATTTACATGTGGAATCTAAAGAACAAAATAAACAAAACAGAAACAAATGCATAGAGAACATTTTGATAGTTGCCAGATGGGAGGGGGGTGGATGATAAGGTGAAAGGGATTAATAACTACAAATTGGTAGTTACAAAATAGTCACAAGGATGTAAACTACAACACAGGAACTATAGTCAATAAATGTAATAACTCTGTATGATGTCATATGGGTACTACTAGATTTATTGGGGTGATCACTTCGTA
Organism: Eonycteris spelaea; assembly: GCA_003508835.1. Lineage (NCBI taxonomy): Eukaryota > Metazoa > Chordata > Mammalia > Chiroptera > Pteropodidae > Eonycteris > Eonycteris spelaea. The sequence goes on from PUFA01002752.1 coordinate 21,617, forward strand.
AGTTGTATAAAATATCTAATCACCATGTTATATACCTGAAACTAATATAATAATGTATGCCAGCTGTAATCATAAAATAATAAATTATTTTATAAGATAATAAAATCACACTTCTCTGAGACTTCTCTCACACTTTTTAATCTATAATCATATTAAATTAATGGAATTTCATAGAATAAACTTCTGGGCCTCTGCTACCCATTGTAAAGCCAAAGAAAAGACAGAAGGAAAGAGGTTCTAATAAATTTAGGTCACAGTGTATGTAATAAGGAATTTCAAACCACTCCAAATGGTTGTGAGTGCTTTAATTCCCTCATAAACAATGCAAGTTCGTACTGGAAGGACCATCCTACTATACCTAAGGCTCTCTTTTTTGTTCCAACCATTAGTAGTTCCCAAAATGCAGGAAACAATTCCAACTAACTGGTTTTAAATTAGGGCAGTTCAACCTAATTGATTTCCTCTTTCCAGGCTGAGAACTCTTGGGAATCTCATAATTTCCTATGAATTCTCTGAATAAATATCATTATTTAAAAAATAGGCCAGAGACCTGACTTTTGGGCTCAAGATTCCATTGTGAACAAGGCCTTGAGACAAAAGATCCAATGGAAGACCCACAGATAGATTTCCATTAGTCCTTTATCGCGCCTCTGAGCCAAGGTGTGCATGGGCAGAGGGTTATCACACAACCTTCCAAGGGGTCTACAAGCCTTTCCAGAGGAGACAGAACGAACAGGGAGAGTCTGGTGCAAACATCAAGGCTCTGACACTGAGGACCCAGGCAGGATCTAACTACTTAGCCCTTTAGCACTGAACTTGTGCTCATGTCGTGAAATATGTGTTAATCAGTAGTCTGCGTCTACATGAAATGGGTTAATTGAAGGCAAATGTATCCCTGAGCTCTCCTTGGTGCTGAACAACGCTTTGAACCAGCCTCCCAGGTTAAAGTCTATCTGGTTTCTAGAACCAACTCTTTATCCAATCTCCATGTACTGAAGTGATACTGTGGTTGTCCACATCACAGACCTGCCATAAACATTCATTATAAACCCTGGCTATTCTGCCTTTGTGTAAATATTATTGGTGCCATAGCCTAGTCTGTGTTCCAACTTCCAATGTCCAGCTGAAGTCAGAGAAAAACCCTTTCCACCCACACATCCCATAAGTGCTAAGGTACTGCAACTAAGCATCTTAGCTGAAAATAAACACTCCACTTGCTGTTTCTCTTATCTATGATATGAAGTCCATCACTCTGTCTTGAAGAAAAATGAACCTAGTAAAATGGGAATTTTTTTTCATGAACCCATTCTAGGGCCACCTTTTTCTTCCCAGATACCTTCCAATTGCTATTCTAATGCTGAATTTCCCAGGCTGTGTTTCAAGCATAGATGTTCAAGCAAGACAAGACAGCATATAAGTGATGCTCTATGCTTATATAGTAGGATGTTTATAAGATGCTGCCAGCTATGACTGCATTAATTAATGCTCAAATTGCAATGTAATCTCCACAGAACTACAAGGTGCTGCCATGTTGCAGAATCTGTATTATTACAGAATGAAACAAAAATGATAGTTGACTTTAGAAAGTAAGTACTAAGCCTGACCTTATCCAGAAGCCACTGATCTCTGTAGAGGCATAAAAAGGACACGAATGTTTTATAATTCTGGAAAATAGTGTGTTTTGTCTTTCAAATTCGACTCCAGTGCAAAGATACTTTGCTGTGGGACTGAAAATTTGAGATTCACTGTTAGACTTCTCTTCAGAGAAAGGTAGTGTAGCATAGTGGTTCTC
>PUFA01002753.1:0-23405 GCA_003508835.1 Eonycteris spelaea
CTGGCTGTACCAATTTGCAATTCACCAGCAGTGGGTGATGTTCCTTTTCTCTGCATCTTTCTGACATTTGTTATTTTGTCCTCTTGATTTTAGCTATTCTGTCAGGTGTGAGATGGTACCTCATTATGGTTTTGATCTGCATTTCCCTAATAGCTAACGATGTTGAGCATCTCTTCCAATATTTATTGGCCATTATATGTCTTCTCGTGAGAGTTCTGTTGAGTTTCTCTGCCCATTTTTTGAGTGGAGCATTTGTCTTTGGTGGTTATTGAGTTGTATGGGTTCTTTGTATATTTTAGATATTAGGCCCTTATCAGAAGTGTTGTTTGAAATATGTTTTCCCGTTCGAATGGTTGTATTTTACAAGGTTGACTATTTCTTTTGCTGAACAGAAGCTTTTTAGTTTGAAATAGTCTCATTCTTCTATTTTAGCTTTTACTTCCCTTGCTTTTGAGGTCCAATTTATAAAATCTTCTTTAAGTCCAATGTCTTTCAATATAGTCCATGTTTACTTCTATGCACTTATTGTTTCAGGTCTTCTATTCAGGTGCTTAATCCATTTTGAGTTAATTTTGGTATGGTAATAGACAAGTCTAGTTTCATTCTTTTGCAGGTGGCTTCCCAGATTTCCCAGCACCATTTATTGAAGAGGCTTCCTTTCTCCAGTGTACGTTTTGACTTTTTTTTTTTGAAATTATTTCCTCATGAATACATGAGATTACTTCTGTCTGGACTTTTGATTCATTTTCCAAGGTGCGTGTGTGTTTTACTGTCAACATCATTCCATTTTGATTTCTTTCGCTTTGTAGTATAATTTGAAATTGGGCAGAGTGATGCCTTCAGCCTATTTTTTTTCTAAGGATGTCTTTGGAAATGTGTGTGTGTGTGTGTGTGTGTGTGTGTGTGTGTGTGCAGTGTGCGTGCGTGCTTCCATACAAATCTAATGAGTTTTTTGTCCCAATTCTTTAAAAAATGGGATTTAATGGGGTTACATTAAATCTGTAAATACTTTAGGTAATGTAGTCATTTTAACGATGTTGATTCTTCCAATCCAAGAACAAAGAAAATTTTTCAATTTCTTTGTATCTTCTTCAATTTTTTTAATAGGGTATTGCCATTTTTAATTCTATAGCTCCTTCTCATGTTTCCTTAAATTTGTTCATAAGAGTTTTTTTTTTTTTTGTTGTTGTTGTTGAAATTGCAAAAGGAATGGTTTTTTCCACTTCATTTTCTGACACATTTTTTTAAGTATAGGAATTCTTTGGATTTTTGAGCATTGATTTTGTATCCAGAAACTTTACTGTATCTGTTTATTGTTTCTAGTATGTGCTTCTGGAGTCTTTAGTGTTGTCTATGTAGATAATCATGTCATCTGCAATAGTGAAAGTTTGACTTCTTCATTTCCTATTTTGATGCCTTTTAAATCTTTCTGTTGTCTGATTGCACTTGCGAGGAACTGCAATGTTATATTCAATAACAGTGGCAATAGTGGACAGCCTTTTCTTGTCCCTGAGCTTAGAGGGAAGGTTTGTCATTTTTCTCTATTGAGTATAATGTTGGCTGAGGGTTTGTCATCTATGGCCTTTATTAAGTTAAGATACTTTTCTTCCATACCGATTTTGTTAAGTGTTCTGAACATAAGTGGCTGCTGTATCTTTTGAAGCCTCCTTCTGTTTCTATCGATATGATTATATGAATCTTATTTTTAATTTGTTTGTGTGGTGTATCACATTAATCGATTTGGCTATGTCGGACCATCCCCTTCCCTCTGGAATGAAGCCCATTTGACCATGATGTATAATCCGTTCTATATGTAGTTTCGATACGTTGTACTATCATTGGATTTCATTTCTATGTATCACTTGATCTCTGTTTTTATTTCTTCTGTGACCCAATCATTCCTCAGTAGCATGTTGTTTGATCTCCATGTATTTTTGTTTCTTCCTGATATCTCTGTGCACTTGATCTCTAGTTTCAAAGCATTATGATCAGAGGATATGGTCGGTATGACTTTATCCCTGTTCTATTGTCAGGTCTACTTCTGTGTTCCAGTACATGGTTAATTCTTGAGAATGTTCCATGTGCACCAGAGAAAATTATATAAGCAATTGTTTGAGGATAGAAGGCTCTGTAAATGTCAGTAATATCCACTTGGTCTAATGTATCATTTCAGGGTGTGCTTTCCTTATAGATTTTCTGTCTGGATGATCTGTCCATGTCCAACAGTGGGGTTTTTAGGTCCCCTACTATAACAGTGCTGTGGTCTGCTTCTCTTTTTAGTTCTGTTAGTCATTGCTTTACATATTTGGTGGCTCCCTAATGAGGAGCATAGATAATATTAAGTGTTATGTCTTCTTCGGGCATGATTCCTTTTATCATTATGAAGTGTCCCTCAGTATCTTTGTTCACCTTTTTTATTCTGAAATCTTTTTCGACCGCTATTAGGACCAATACTGCCACATTTCACCGAATGTCATTTGCTTGAAATGTCATTTCCACCCTTTCACTTTGCATCTATATTTGTCTTTGGAGCTGAGATGTGTCTCCTGGAAGCAGCGTGTGGTTGGGTTTTGTTTTTCGATCCATTCTGCAACACTATGCCTTTTCATTGGTGAGTTCTGTCCATTTTCATTTAGGGTGATTATTGAAATCTGAGGTCTTCTACTTGCCATTTCTTTTGCTTTCTGTTAGATTCGTGTTTCCATTGCTTCCTTGTCCTTGTGTCTCTGTTTCTTGTTTTTTTGATTGTCTTTTGTTGCTTTTGCCTCTGGTTCTTCTTGTTTTTTTTTCTTTTTTTTCTATGCTTTAGCTCTGAATCATCTCTGTGTGGATAATGAACTTGTAAAGGAGATATATACATATATATAATATATATACATATATACATATACATATATAATATATATACATATATATATATACATATATATACATATATATATTATATTATATATATACTATATATATATATATTTCCTGTATTTGTGTGTATACGTGTGTGTGTGTGTATATATATATATACACACACACACACATTCACATACACATATATATGTGTGTATATATGTATATGTATATATGCACATATATACATGCAGTCATTTATTTTCTTTTCTGCGTGTCTTAACTCCATTTCCCTTTGGGAAACTAGATCTTTGAATCCTCCCCTTTTTAGTCATCATTATCTCCATTTATCACTATATATACTGAACAATCAATACCATCTTGCTATAGCAATTCTCTTTTTATTATTTAAGCTTATAATGTCCTGTTCTATATAAGGGTTGCACTCCTCTGCTTCTACTTGCCTGGTATTCACTTTACTCCTAATTGTGTATTGTGTGTGTGTGTGTGTTTTGTTTTAGCTGAGCAGACCCCTATTTCCTATTGTAGGCATCATAGTGGAGAAAGTGTCAATTTTTGTATGTCTGGAAAGTTCTTAAGTTCTCGCTCACATCTAAAGAAGAGCTTAGCTGATACATTATTCTAGGCTGGTAGTTACTTTCACTGAATTGTTTAACTATTTGATCCATTCATTTCTGGCCCATAAGGTTTGCGCTGAGAAGTCTGAGGATAATCTAATGGGTTTTTCTTTCTAATTTATTGTTTTCTTTCCCCGCTACTCTGAGATATCTGTCTTGTCATTGATTTTTGATATTTCAATACAAATATCCTGGTGAAGACTTTTTGGGTTGAGAGAATTGGTGGTTCTGTTGACGTCTTGAATTGGAAGGTCCAGCTCATTCCTTAGATTTGGAAATTCTAAGTCCCTGCTTTCTAGTCCCTGCTGCTTTTCCTAGCCTTCAATAATACCCATTATTCGTGTGTTTCCTCTCCTGATAGTATCAGCTTCTTGAATTTCTCTGTCATTATGTTTCATTCTGTGGCCTATCTCTTCTCCTTTCTGATTTATTTCTTGATTTCGGTCTTCAATGTCATTGACCTTTTTCTCCATTTGAACTCTATTTGATTTTTCAACTCCTACAGTCTGCTTTTTACCTTCAGAAGATCTAGTCTACTATTTTTGAGAGTTTCAATCTCCTTGCTCCTCATCTAGGTGCCTTTTCAAATTCTGAAATTGTTAATATGACTCGTTTTGGAATTCACCGAGTCTTTTCAGAAGTGCCATCTTGAACTCCCTGTCCTTTAAGTTGCATATTTCCATGTCTATAAGCCTATTTTCTGGAGACCTTTCTCTTTCTTTCTCAGCTACCTTGTCACGTTGGTTGTCCATGGTGTTTAATGGACGATTTCTCCAGCTAAGCAGTAATGAAGTATATTTTACTTTTTATCAAAAGAAGATTTATTCTTTAAATATCTCTCTTTAAGCTGCTGCAAAGAGGTCGCTTTTCTTTTGGTTTCCAGTGGGTGCCACCTAGCCTCTTGGTCCACTGTTTGATATAAAGCCTTCAATGCCTTTTTATTTTCTGATAGATATTTAATCAAGCTCGCTACCCACAGTTTCATTCTCCGTCAGTGTTAGCATCTGTTTCGGTAGTGTTTGCTCAAATTCCCCTGGGGAGTCTATGGTGGGACGGCCGCTTTGAGTTGGAGGATGGGCGCTGTACCTCTGACTCGGTTTTGCAACCAGGGCAAGTAAAAATCAACTGTTCTTTTTCTGCCATTGTGCTTCTCTGATTTCTGCCATGGAGACTGGGCCTTGCCACTGCCTGCATGGAACTCACAACTCTGCCAGGCAAGACTGTTCAGGGAAGTTGCCAAAGTTTCACTCCTCCCCTCATCCTACAGGTAGCTCCTGTGGCTGGCAGAAGCAGATTCTGTATTTCTCCCAGTCCACTGACCGACACGTAGGGTTATGACCTGTGGTAGCTCTTATGCGCAGATCCCACACTGAGGGGTGCTGATGTGCAGTTTGGGTGTTTTTTGTTGAAGTTGAGATGTTCAGCTTATTGCTGTTTCAAGGGGAGCGATCTGGTGATGTTTCACTCTCCACCATGTTCCAGAAAATCCTTCGTGTCTTACAGTTTAATAACCTGCATTTGTGCATGCTGAAAGTTTGGAGAGGGCTTTCACACATTTCCTCCTTCCAGTCATCATGAGAGTCAAGCAACACGCTCCCCATTTTATAGATGAGCCAAGTGGATCTTAGAGTTCAGTGACTAAGCTCAAGATCACACAGCTAGTATAACAATTTAAAACTTGCAGTTGAAAGTTCTTTCCACTAAACAGAGGCAGCTATGATTGTAATATAAAGGGATTCTAGAAAGCACCTAGGGATTGGTAACCAAAACTCATGTGACAATAAAATGGAACAGGATACCGGTCTACGCTGGAGGCGACTGAAAAGTTTTATGGAGGAGAATCAGCTCTTCTCTGTTGCCGTGGGCTGAGTGATGTCAATGGAGGTGTTTTCAACAGGATGTCAGTGTCAGCAAAGAAGCACGTTCCTGCTGGAAAATAATTGTTGTTTTTGGTTGAGCAACACAAAGCTTTTCTATGGAAACACAGTTCTTATCATAGTGCTTATGAGCTGTATTAAGTTTGTGGAATGAAACTGTAATTTTTTTTCCTTTGGCCTGTGCACAACAATCTGTTGCTGGGTGGCACACGTAAGTGCTATATGGTGGGGCCCTCTACGCACCCGTGTGTAAGTGCTTAGAACATTTTCCATGGCTCTTAGCCCCTCACATTTTACGTGGACTTTTAAAATGTGACCTTCATTTACCCGTCATTACTTTGAGTCCATGCACTGTTGGCTTTCTGCAATTAAAAGGGAAGACCTATATTCAAATACAATTCCAAATGTTTTCTCCAGAAAGGTACTTGAGTTTAAATATGTCAAGTAAAGAGACCTTTCTTCCCCCCATGTTTCTATTTTAGTACTTCAAGCCATTGTCAAGCATTTAGAAAGACTTGAAGGGATCATCTGAAGCACTGATCAACTCAAATCTTAATGTGCTTATTCTCCTTTAGTAAATATTTGCCTACATTTCCATTTTTGGAATCTGCAAGATGTAGAAGATGTGAAGAAAAGGTGTCAGTAAGGTCAAGCAAGTATTTTAGAAAAGATGATATGGCAATGGCCCTGAGGAACTAGGAGGGGAATGTAGTTATGGAAAGACTTTCTTTCTCCTAAGCTTTGGTCTTGTCTTTCAGTAGCATCTCTACTCTTCTCTTCACGCTATTGAAACAGATCATGTATAATGAAGGGATTGTTCATCTTGGCACTTATTTGTATTTTCATTCATTTTGTAATCTGTTAGGCATGTTCTACAGCTTGCTGTTTTAAGATTCTTCTCTAATAATGACTGGGGCCTGAGTGGTCCCACTAGAGACAGCAAAAAGTGATTGGGATATGGATGTATTTTGAAGTTATAAAGTTAGAACAGACATATCTTAATCAGATGCATGCGAGAGAGAGAGACAGAGACAGAGACAGAGACAGAGACAGAAGGAGGGAAAGGAGGGAGTGAAATAGAAAGTCAGAGTCAAGGGCTGTTCAAGCATTGGAAGGATTGATTTTCCTTCAATCTAAGACTGTGGGAAAAACAGACATGTTAAGTTTTCTCTATGAGCTGTGCACTTGGCAATTTGCGCCTAGCGTTTGTTTAGAAGGGTCTTGGTAGGTTCATGTAGAGATACAAATGGGAAAATCTTCAGGGTTCAATGGTATTGAAAGCTGTTAAATTGGAGGAGACAGTGAGTGGAGTCAGTAAAAAGGAGAGGTCAAAAGACCAATTCTTCAGGAGCACTCTAACATTTAGAAATGTGAGAGATGAGTAGGAACTAATAAAAGAGACTAAAACGGAGGGAGCAGACAATCAGGAAGGAAATCAAGAGTTTTGTCCTCAAAGTGAAAAGAAATTTCCATGGAGGGAAAGTAATGTTGCTGGCAGGTCAGGTAAGTTGAGGACTGATTGCTGGTTTATGAACATGGAGCTTATCGATAACCTGAGATGGGAATTGTCCATGGAAGAATGGAACCCTGGAGAGTGAATATAGATGAACGTTTTGAAGTGCTGTCTGTGAAAGGAAAAAAACATAATTCGATGGCACCTGGAGGGGAAAGGGGAGTCAGGAGGGTGTTTCTTGTATAAACATTATGCTTTATAGGCACATCTGTATTTAACCATCCAGCATCCACTGCTCCTGGCCCTGTCTGTTAATGTGTTCTAATATTTTAGTAACTTTCCTCTTTCCTCAACCAGACCATTTTGCTTGCTGTGAGAACCACATTTGATCTCCTTTCCCTAAATTCTAGATTGCATTTCCTTCTGTTATATGGTCCCATGAATTTCCTTATCTGTCTTATCACCTTAAAGTTAATCCTGCCTCTGCCTTTCTTCCTCAGCCCTCGAACCCTTATTAGATCTTCAATAGTGTATATTGTTTCTTTATTTTTAATAAAAGAAATCAGTTTTTCATGTAACATTATAGAGAATCTAAATTCATGTTAAAATTTACAATGCATGTTTAGGAGAAAAAAAGTGGCGCAGATGATAGAACTTCTGTTCATCCCTCTGGCGATCAAATCAAAGTTGTGACAGAACAAGGAGCAGCACCAACAAAAAATCATCTGGGATCTAGATGAACAAGACACACGACTACGGAGAAATCCAAGAGAGCAGCTGCAACGGCACAAGGTAGGACGGGGTGAGGACACGAGGCTGACCTCACTGGGCAGCTTAGTGACATGGAGGCTGCGGCCACCTCTGTGTCCTCTTAAAGAGGCTGCGCCCGTGGCCGGACTTTCACGGAGACAGACATGCTTGCTCTGAGCACCAGCAACAACTTGGCTGTGCAGGGGGCACCAGGGACTTGCAGAGGGACACCGAGTTGTCAGTGTGAGGGCCAGAATTCCTTGGCAGAATTGCTCCCTGTGGAGCCCAATAATTTAACATATTCTATATAACCATAAGTTGGCATAAAAATTATAAAATAATCTGGTTTGGTGAAAATGATACATGACATCATATTATCTAAGGAAATCTCTTAAGACTAAAATTTTAAATTAGAGGAAATCATAACTTGGTCTTTCCTCTCCAAAAGTGCAAAAAAGAAGCAAAAAAAAAAAAATCCAACAAGGTCGTTGCCTCAGAAAGGGGTTTTAAAAGTCACTCCATTGATAGTAAAGACATAGAGGCCCCACTACGAAGGCTACGTACCTGTGCAAACTTGGAGAAATCACGTACCCCAGTTTACTCATGTGTGTCATAAATGCAAAACCATGTGGCATGGTTTACAGGTGGATCACAGTACATTCTGATAAAGCTGTGAATGGGTAGATATGTGAGATAACATATGAGATAATAAATGTGAAAATGCAGTTCCTGATATCTAATACTCAAAAGTTTAGCTGTTCCAATGATTGCCATCTATATGTTGTTAGAATTTGAGAATCAAATGAGATAAAATGTAGAATGCTCCTTAAAATAAATGCTGCTTTCTGTTTTTTTTTTTTTTTTCATATATCAAACTGGTCATTTGTCAAGTATTTGAGAAATTGCTTTTAAAATTATTTTTCATCTTTTTTATTTCTATTATATAAAAGATACTATGCAATCGATATAGTCGTGGTCTGGTCCCAGAAGATGATCTCTTCCATTACTCCAGTTGGGGAAAAAAAACATTCTTTGGTTTCTAGCAAATGTAAATGAAATATCTTTTTAAAAATTCATAATGCATGTCATAGCAACATTTCAAATAAAGCAGGAATCGGCACTGTGTTCCTGGTTTTTCCTCGTTATTTAAGATCCGGTATGTCACCTGGCACTTTTATTCAGCATGTCTTTCCCCGCCCCCTTCGTTTCAAGTATATACTTTCAAGTACATCCGTTAGACATTCGGATGGTTTATAAAACGATCCCCCTATTTGCTCCTTCTCTCCTCTGGTTTTCCCCCTACCCAGATCATTATTGCATTCCCTAGGCTGTGCTTCCCATCCCCATGTCCATCTATCAACTACTAATTTGCACTTCCTTAACCCTTTATATCCCTCTTCCAGCCCCCACTCCTATCTGATGTATCATTAGCAAATATCTTCTCTCACTTACTCAGGTGTCTTTTTGTTTTGTTGATGGTTTCCTTTGCTGCACAAAACCTTTTAACATTGATGCCTTCTCATTGATTTATTTTGTCTTTTGTCGTTCTTGCTTGCAGAGATACATGTGAAAAGAAGTTCCTGTTAGTATTATCAGAGTTTACAGCCTATATTTTCTTCTAGAAGTTTTATGGTTTCGAGTCTTACATTTAAGTCCTTAATCCATTTTGAGTCTAGTTTTGTATATGGTGTAAGAAGGTGGTCCATTTTTTGGGTTTTTTGTTGTTGTTTTTTGTTTGTTTGTTTGTTTGTTTGACCTTTCTGTCTAATTTTTCCAGCACCATTTATTGAAAGACTGTCTTTATCCCAATGTATATTCTTGCCTGCTTTGCCGTAGATGAAGTGAGAGTATCGGCGTGGATATAGTTTTGGGCTCTCTGTTCTGTTCCATTGATCAATGTATCTGTTTTTATGCCAGGACCATGCTGTTTTGATTATAGTAATCTTGTAGTATAGTGTGATTCAGGTAATGTGATACCTCCAACTTTGTTCTTCTTTCTCAAGTTTGTCATGGCTCCTCGGGGTCTGTGACGGTTCCAAATAAATTTTAGGATTATTTTTTTCTGGGTCTGTGAAGATGCCATTTGTATTTCGATTGGGATTGCGTTGAATCTGTAGATTGCTTTGGGTAGAAGTGCCGTTTCAGTGATGTTGATTCTTCCTATCCCATGCATATGGTATAGACTTCCATTTCTCTGTATCTTCTTCAGTTTCTTTTTTCAGTGACATAATTTTCAGTGCACAGGTCATTCCCTCTTTGGTTAATTTGATTCCGAGGTATTTTATAGTTTTTGATGTGCTTGCCAATGTGATTGTTTTCTAATTTCTGTTTCCAAAAGTTGATCACCGGTGTAAAATGCCTTCTGAAGATTTATTTTGTAATCTGCTACTTGACTGAATTCATTGTTTAATTCTAACAGTGTTTTGCTGGAATCCTTAGGATTCTGTCTGTGTAGTATGGTGTCATGGGCAAATAGCGTGAGTTTCACATCTTCTTCACAATTTAGTTACCTTTTATTTCTCTTTCTTGTCTTATTGCTGTGGCTCAGACTTCCAGCACAGTGTGGAATAGGAGTGGTTAAAGTGGGTGTCCGCATCTTGTTCCTGATTTGAAGGAACACATGTTTAGCCTTTCCCCGTTGAGTATGATGTCAGCTGTAGGTTTGGCATATATGGCCTTTATTCTGTTGAGATGTTCTCTCTATTCCCAATTTGCTGAGTTGTTTTTCATAAATGGAGGCTGGGTTTTGTCGAACGCTTCATCTGCATCGATTGATATGATCTTCTGGTTTTTATCTGTCAATTTGCTAACATGCTATGTGAAAGTATTTGATTTGGGATTTCTCGTACCAACCTCGCATCGCAGGAATAACTCCAGCTTGATCACGGTATATGATATTTTTAATGAATTGCTGAATTCAGTTTGCTAGTATGTTGTTGAGGCTTTTTGCATCAATGTTCCTAAGAGAGATCGGCTTATAGTTTTCTCATTTTATAATATCTTTCTCCAGTTTTGGAATTGAGGTAATGGTCACCTCATGAACGGTGTTATGGATCCTTCCCTTTTTTTGAATGTTTTAGAATAGGGTGAGAATAGATATTAATTCTTCCTCCATTGTTTAGTAAAATTCGCTTATGAAGCCATCTGGCACAGGGCATTTGTTTCTGGGGAGGTGATTAATGATTCTATTTTTTGTTTGTTTGTTTGTTTGTATTCGGTGCATTCAGGTATTCTGTTTTTCTTGACTCAGTTTTCGGAGATTGTGTATTTCTAAGAATGGGTCCATTTCTTCCAGATTGTCCAACTTGTTTGCGTAAAATTACTCATAGTATTTTCTCATGATCCTTTGTATTTCTGTGGAGTCTGTGGTTATTTCTCTTATTTCATTTCTGATTTCATTTATTTGAGGCCTCTTTTCTTTGATGAGTCTTGGTAAGGGTAGGTCAGTCTTGTTTATCCTTTCAAAGAACCAGCTCTTTCTTTCCTTCTATTCGCTTTGGGTTTTGTTTGCTGTTCTTTTTCCCATTCTGGTGAGTGTCAGGCTAGCTTGTGTATGTGAGCTTTTCCTTGTTTCTTGAGGTAGGCCTGCATTGCTAGGAATTTCTCTCTTAGGACTGCTTTCGCTGTGTCCCATAGATTGTGAATCATTGTGTTTATATTTTCATTTGTCTCTAGATATCTTTCGATTTTTTCCCTTGATCTCATTGATAAGCCATTTATTGTTTGGTACCATGTTATTAGTGTTCATGAGTTTGTTTACATTCCAGTTCTTTTTTTTTCTTGTCATTGATTCCTATATGTACTATGTAAACCTCAAAGCTTCAAATGCACAGGACGAACAGAGTCTCATGGACATGGACAAAGACTAGTGGTTACCAGAGGGCAGATAGGAGTTGGTAGTGAGAGGTGGATGGAGTAGAAAGGGTCAAATATATGCTGAGAGAAAGAAATCTAATCATGGGAAGGGAACACACGATGCAATATATATGTGTATTTTTCTCTTACTGTTAAATTGTACACATGAATCTTACCGGATTTCGTGAACCAATGTCACATGCACCTCCAAATTTAATTAATTAATTAATTAATTAATTAATTGTGTACAAAAATTCTGGTAGCTCCTCTGCCAAAGAGAACTACTGACACCATGTTGTTCCCTGTTTTAATCCTACTGTTAGCATCACTGTAACAGTAGCCATACCCCAGGAGTGAGCTTTTCTGATGCTACAGCAAAAATATGTTCATCGTCACCTAGTATGGACAGGTCTCCCTTTTCCAGGATGACAACTGCCTGAGAGTTAGTTTTGTGGATTTATATAGGTCATGATCAATTTCCGGCATTTTCACTATTGCACTTGGATCTCCTTTTCCTTACAACTCCAAATTTTGCTCTATTGCTTTCTTTTTGTTACTGTTTTGATGTGAAGTCATTATAAATCCATGGCAAGTAAACTATACAGACGATAATTCTAACGGCAACAATATATGCAGAACTGACATAAAAAGACCGCTGGACTCCACCATAAATGGGCCAAGCAGAGCTCCAAACAGTACTTCACTATTCAGTTCATAAGACACTTAAGGCTGTCAGCCCAGTCGCAGAGACCATGGAACTGGCTTTTCTGGACAGTCACAGCGACTCATGGATCAGCTCTGTCAATTGAGACAGTGAGTAAAGGGAAGGAGATCTCTCTCCTTCCACCCTGGTGGTACGAAAACATGAAAGCAGGAAGGAGAAGGGAGGTGGGCGTGATGTGTAGGTGTTAAGGCACGAAGCCAGACCTGTGGAAAATCAGGGGAAAATCACAGGTGAATGTGCCCAGGGATACGCGTCATGACCCGTCACCGAGCACGTGGACTCCCCAGCACCTCTGAAGCCTGTTTCCACGGTGGCTGAGTGCTGATGCTCAGTGACTTGAAAGCGAGAACCATATTTTTAAATCGATCCAATGGAAAACATGTAATTACAGAAAATTGGAGAGTTCCTAAAATAGGATTGTCTCAGGAAAGCAAACACTTTGTTAGACAATCCCATAAGATCATTTTTTCAGGCAAACAGATTATGGTGTCTATAAACTTTGCTGAGTGTCGATGTTCATTGATTTCAATCATAGCTTTAGTTGATTACTATATATAGAAACCTGTGTGTTACTAGGTGCTGCATATAGTAACATATATTTTACTATGTACTATACACCTTTGCTAGGTACTAAGATTTATTCCTCAAGGAAAATAGAATGAAAGTGGTGCTAAACAGAAATGGATACTGTGTATCTGAGATTAGTTCAGGCAAGAAGCTTGAGAAGACTCTTGAAGGACAAGGCATTTAGGCCAGATCTCAAAGATTAAGTAGGGTTTTGAAAGACAAAGTAGGTGGCAACAAGATATTTAGGAAGAAACAGCACAAGGGATGACACAATGTTGTGAAATGTGTACTCGGGTAGGAGTAGACCAGGGAGGTTGGAGGGTGGGTATGTGGAGGGTGATGGGAGGTCTTAACGGAACAGCAGGGTATGGGAACCAAGTTAGAATTTTGGAACTTACTGTCTAGGTAATGGAAGCGATTGAGAGTTTGTGCAAGGGGACACATGATTTAGGAGAGAATGTGCATCAGTATGAAGGATCAATTATAGGAGAGGCTGAGGGCAGTGAGATTGCTTAGGAGGTTATTGTGATAATATCCCTGATAGAGGGACTGAGAGACAACATAGGTTCAATGAGCTGTCCGCTGTGTATGGAGCTTGAGGGAGGATGCGTCGCAAACTTGGTGTGCTCATGCATCACTGGTCTTGTGCAATGGACATTCCCCATCGGAAGGTCTGAATGGGGACTACGATTCTGTGTTTCTAACAGAATGCTAGTCCGTGAATCGTATTTTGAGTAGCTAAATTTGGGATAAGTCCATGGAACCATCTTGTGAGGCTGGCTCTGTGTTTCATTAAATGAGGTGTTTGGATCAGGGGAAGATACAAGACTCCATGACCAGAAACATTCAGAATGAGGCAGCCCAACCAAGAGGTAGAAAAAGTGGATTATGGTTTCAGAAATGAGCTGAAGCTGGACTGAATCAGAAATCACTAGGGGAAGAAGGAAAGGAGAAAAGTGCGTGGCAAAGATCTCCCAGGGAGAAACAGTGTTCACAAACGCTCCCAGACGGAATGTGATGGGAGATGCGGAACAAAAAGGACACTTCATACCTACTTCTTCATGGCACTAATGCATGTGCCTTTATTTACTTATTTGTATGTATGAGAAGTAAATCTTGGTCACCCGATTAACATAACATCCTAAAGTTATAACACTCACGCTAATCTGTACCAGTGTAACTTCAAGAACATATCAAAAGTCTGCTCCTTCTCAGCCAACCCAGCCTGCCGTTGATGTCACAAAAGTACATCTTTATACTCTGTGTACATCTTTATACTCTGTCCAAAAACAAACTCACGCATATTAGGATATTAGTATATTAGTCTCTGAAATCAAGTAGAAAACGAGAAGTAGAGCTACACATCAAAGTCACACCAGTACTAGCTGTTACCACTGTCTGTGTGGAGTGTTAGCAGAGATTGTTCTTTCTCCATAAGGCGTTGAGCCTCTGCCCAGTGTCCTTCCGTTCCCACCTGCAGGGCAGGCCTAGCGGTCAAGATCTCTCAGCGTTGGTTTATGTGGGAATGTCTTCAGGTCTCCCCCATCGTCAGGTACTTTTGCCTGATGTAGGATTTTTAGTGAACCGCTTTTGTCCCACAACACTTTGAATACATCCACCCAGTGCCTCCGGTCTCCAGAGTTTCTGATGAGCCATCTGCTCATACTCTTATTGGCAAAAGGATAATGACAGCCACCCCCTCTCGGCTGCATAGATGTTAAGAATACAAGTTCTCTTGTGAACATGACATTTACTCCAATATCGCAATAACAGTTAAGTCGTAGCATCATTGTTAAGAAAAAGGAATGGAATGTTTTATATGTAGACACTCTAAGGTCTTGAAAAAGACAAAACTGATCACAGATTTTCAAATGGTCAATGAAAAGGTCACTGAAGCATCCTACATTTTTAAAATGTTGAATAAAGTTAACATCAATTTTTCTCACATAAACGAAAAGTTCTTTGGGTTGGTTGGTTTGTTTTTGGAGTGTAAAGGGGTCTCGAAACCAGGAAGTGAGAAAAGCACTGTGATTTCTCCCAAGCCGTGACTGGCCCGTGTCTTGCTCTGACCCAATAATGCACCATTGTGATGGAATGACAAAAATGCCCTATATAAGGCCCCGGTTGCCTGAGGTTTTTGTCCGTAGAGCCCAGGAAGCTGATCTGTGGTGACCTGTTGGACTGGACCAGTTAGCTTGTTTTCTCCTCTTTGTTGTTGGTTTGTTTATTTTCATTTGTCTTTATTCCTCGTTCTTGTTTTCCTTTTTTGTTATTCTCCTTTTCCTTATTTTCCTTATTTCCCTTTGTTCTTTTTACTTTCTTCATTTTTGTCCTATTTATTTTATTATTTTCTCATATATTTTATTTCCTGTTTTGTTTCTTATTTTATTTCTTTAAACATTTTTTTAGTTAGTATCATTAGTACCGTTAGAGTTAGTATTAGTATTGTTAGTATAGTTGTTATTGTTTCTTTGTATCATTGTTTATTTGTATCATTTATTAGCACAGTTAGTAAGCACAGTTATCATTGTATTAGTATCAGTTAGCACAGTATAGTTAGTATTGTTTCTTAGCGTCGTTAGTAAGCATAGTTAGCCTCGTTTGTTTTGGTATCAGTTAGCATAGCACCATTAGTATTGTTTTTCGCGTAGTGAGCATAGTCAGTATCAGCATAGTCGGTAGAGTTGGTATAGTTCACTTACATAGTTTTTATCTGTAGTTGGTAGTGTGAGTGAGTGTAGACAGGGCATCACCATGCTACATGACCTTACAGCCTCCCCTAGTGAGGAGCAGCCCCCCGTTGTGTGCTATGAGCTCCTGCACACCATTGGCGAAGGAACATTTGCCAAAGTGAAGTTGGCCCGGCACGTTCAGACCGGGATAGAGGTGGCTGTGAAGGTCATTGATCGGCACGGGTCCTATAGACCTTACCGAGAAGTGCAATCTATGAAAAGCCTGAACCACCCCAATATCGTGAAACTCTTTGAAGTGATTGACACCGAGAACACACTCTTCCTTATCATGGAGCACGTGGATGGAGGGAGCCTTTCGGACTACCTTCGGGACTGCGGTGGCATGACAGAGCACGAGGCCCGAGGCGTCTTCCGGCAGCTGATGTCAGCGGTCCACTATTGTCACCAGAGGGGCATCGTCCACAGGGACCTGAAGCCACGCAACATCCTCCTGGATGCCGACCGGAACGTCAAAGTGGCGGACTTTGGGCTCAGTAATGAGTACGTTGGCCAGAAGCTGACCACTTTCTGTGGCAGCCTCAATTACGTCGCCCCAGAGATTCTCCTGGGACAAAGCTACGCCGGTCCCGGAGCGGACATATGGAGCCTGGGGGTCGTCCTCTTCAAAATGGTGTGCGGGAGACTGCCATTCGTGTCCGACAACCTGCGAGAACTAGGGAGAAAGATCATCAAAGGGCAGTACCGTCTGCCCTTCTTCATCTCCTCAGACCTAGCGGACCTCATAGGGAGGTGCCTCACCGTGGACCCCTGCCGCCGAGGAACACTCGACGAGCTGATGCGCCATCCGTGGACAAACGTGGGGCAGGAGGAACTGAGACCCTATGAGGAGCCGCCGTGCGAGGCCTTAAACCCCCAGGTGACCCAGGAGATGAGAAACATGGGGTTCGAGCAAGGAAGGATCGAGGAGTCTCTCCGCGAGAAAAGGTACGATCGAACAATGGGCACGTATCTCATACTGAGCCACAAAGCGCCCAAGGGGAAGGGCCGCACCATCGTCGTAAGGCCCTTCCCCGGCGCGGAGTCCTCCCTTGCCAGTTCTCACGTGAGCCACAGCGTCCGGCCATCCGGCTGGGAGATCCAAGAGCCGGCCCGTCCAGCAGCCAGCCCGGACTGGAGCGCCGCCATTCCCGCACCCACACCCGAGTTGGGGACCAGCGCTCCCTCAGCAGGACCAGCGTCAGGGACCACGAGTCCCGCACCCCAGCTGGAGGCAGAGACCAGCGCAGCCTTCACTGCACCAGAGAGTGGGACTTCCAGTCCTGTACCCCAACCGGAGTCGGGGACCTCCCGCCCTTCCCCCCAGCCTGGCCCTCGGCGCGCTGTCTCCACTCCCCGCACCAGCGGCCAAAGCAGAGCCCCAGAGAGGCGGCCTGAGGTGGAGACCCCAACGTCTTCCTTGGGCCAGAGCCGGGGCATTCGGCGCGTGGCCAGAAGGTTCTGCCACTTTTGGGCGAGGCAGCTCTGCTGCGGGAGAAAGAACAAAGTGCAGCCGTGAGGAGAGCCTCCCGACCACAAGGCAGGGCTGCAGACAAAGACTTTGGGGGGCCCAAGCCCGTCTCCCTGCATGTTAGAGGCTGAACGCAAAATGGCTGAGCTTCAAGGAGGCTGGCGAAAAGGTGCGGGAATCGGCCAGAGGCCGGACGCAAACAGCTGCAGGAGGGAGCCGTGCAAGGAGGACCCGCTGCGTGTGAAGGACTTGGTCCCCTGGACGATGAGGTGTGCAAACTGGCCCTGAGGTCTCTGCACAGGATACACATCAGGATGGTAGCGGACATCTCTGTGGCCTTCAGAAGTACTGGACTGTTCAGCTTGGAGCAAGCCTGGAGCCCTCTGGAAGACATTAGAAGAGGTCGCCCTTGCTACAGATCCACTCCATAGCCCCTACCTGGGTGAAACGTGAGACTGGACACTTTTTCCTGGGGCCCTTCTCCCCATCCCTGCTCCTCTCTTCCTCCATGTTTGTGGAGGAGGGGTGGTTCTTGCTAAACTTCTCGGTTTTCCCTTTACCTTGTAATAAAGCGGATTGTTCCACAAATATGTACCGGATACAGTTTTGCATTCTCCCTGAAGAGAATTGGGGTTGTGCATCCCTCAGTTTGAGAAGCATGTAGTGATATAGTGTGGGGACTTAATTAGAACGAATGGAAATAGGACTGAAGAGAAAGATGCCGTCAGTTCCCGATAGGAATGAATGTGGTTCCAAGGGGAGAAGGCCTGTGAGCCATCCTGCAAGGCAGAAAGGCAGAGAGCGTGTGACCTTCATACACTCATCACTTCACGTTTTGAGAAGGGCCGAAGGTAACTTTAGTCCTGTGGCCTGTGTGAATTAGGTCTGTGAGGTCCATAATAGGAGAGTAAAGTCCCATGAAGCACTCTGTGTGGGGCATCGGAGAAGTGGCAGGGTGTGGGCCCCAAAGCGACTTGGTGGTCACTCACCTGTGCATCCTAGTTTCCTCCTGATGAGGCAGGAGCCGGGCCTTCCTCTTAGCGCCTCGGAAAGGGGCCTGATGTGTGAGTTTGAACTGGAAATGGAGAGGAAGCATGGGGGCAGGCGTGAGCTGGAGTATGAGGCGCAGAGGGTACCGAGGTGGGGGCAGAGGCAGGGGGAGGGGTGTTGGACCACACCCCAATCACAGACTGACAGCAAAAGACAGCTGAGGCACAGAAGACAAAAGCGGAAAACCTCTAGCTGGATACGGATTTTTCCGTGATGTCAAACGGCACTGAGCGTGTGCAGGGTCTTACGAGATGTGTTGGCGGTTGGTGTGGCGTACCACCCGGACCCCTTTGGGACTGAAGCGCTCTCTCCCAGCTGCTGGGACAGTGGGCTGTGATGATTCAGTCAGGTCCTTTGCCTGGATGTACCTCCTTCAGAAGAGAGCGGCCTCACTCAAAGATATTGCTTTGATGGGCTTGGAAGATATTGAAGTCAGACAAAGATAACCACTATTTGATTCCACTTATAAACGGAATTAAAGGAGTGAAAAGGACAAAGTAATCAAAAACAGACTCTCAAAGATAGTGGACTATGTGGTGACAGACACAACATTGGGAGGGGGTTTGTGACACTGGAGAATGACATGGAGGGTTAAAGAAGTACGAATGAGTAGGTGATGGATGGTCACGGGGATGGGGAGCATGGCATAGGGAATGCAATTAATACATTGGCCAGATGGAGGGCCAGGGGATCATTTTACTAACTGTATAGATGTGGAACCAAGGTACTGCATACTTGAAAGTAATTAAAATAAATAAATAAATACATGAGACAAAATGAAATAAATAAAATAAAATAAATTTAAAAGAATATAAAATATAAAAGAAAATTTGCTAGAATGACAGATCTTATAAGGGACAGAGGCCTGAGTCACTGAAAATTATGGGTCCTGGGGACTTAGAAACAGTTCTTTTGTCTCTGGAGCCCAATCCTTTAACTTATTCTATATAACCATAATTTGGTATAAAAATTATAAAAAATCATCTGGTTTGGTGAAAATGGTACTTGATATCAAATTATCAAAGGAAATCTCTTAGGACTAAAATGCTCAATTAGAGGAAATCATAACTTTGTCCTTCTTCTGCCCAAAAGTGAGCAAAAGCAAGCAATAACCAACCGAGGTCCTTGCCTCAGAGAGGCATTCTAAATGTCACTCCATTGATAGTAAAGAGATAGAGGCCCCCCTACATAGACTACGTACCTGTGCAAACTTGGAGACATCACATACCCCAGATTACTCATGTGTGTCATAAATAATAATAATAATAATAATAATAATATAATAATAATAATAAAAAACATGTGGCATCAGTAAAAGGTGGATCACAGTACATTCTGAAAAAGCTATGAATGGTTAAATGATATGTGAGATAACATATGAGATAATAAATGTGAAAATGCAGTTCCTGACACCTAATACTCAAAAGTTGAGCTGTTCCAATCACCACCATCTATATGTTGTTAGAATTTGAGAATCAAATAAGATAATATGTAGAATGCTCCTTCAAATAAATGTTGTATTCTGTTATATTTCATATATCAAAGTGGTCATTTGTCAAGTATTTGAGAAATTGCTTTTAAAATTATGTTTCATCTTTTTATTTCTATTATATAAAAGATAGTATGCAATCAATATAGTCGGTGGTGTGGTCCTAGAAGATGATCATTTCCATTCATCCAGTGGGGGGAAAAATCCTTCCGTTTCTAGCATATATAAATGAAATATCTTTAAAAAAATTCATAATGCATGCAATAGCAACATTTTAAATAAAGCAGGAATCGGTACCGTGTTCCTGTGTTTTTTTCGTTCCTTAAGATCCGGTATGTCACCCGGCACTTTTACTCAGCATGTCTTTCCCCGCCCCCCTTTCGTTTCAAGTATATACTTCCAAGTACATCGGTTAGACATTCGGATGGTTTATAAAACGGTCCCCCTATTTGCTCCTTCTCTCCTCTGGTTTTCCCTCTACCCAGATTATTATTGCAATTCCTAGGCTGTGCTTCCCATCCCCATGTCCATCTAGCAACTAGCAATTTGCACTTCTTTAACCCTTTTTATCCCTCTTCCAGCTCCCAAACCTCCAACCCTCCGTCTGTGACCAAATTGGCCTTTGGATGTGAGAGTCAGGCTTTCATTAATTTGTTCTTTTTGTTCCTTAGATTGAGCATGTTAGCGAATCGTATGGTGTCTGCCTTTCTCTGTCTGGTGATTTCACTCAGCATAACAATCCATACGTCCAACCATGTCATTTCAAATGCTAGGATTTCATGTTTGTGATGGCTGAATAATATTCCTTTATATATAGGAACCATTACTTTTATCCAATCGTCTCTTGATGGGCATTTAGGTTGCTCTTACATCGTGTCTATTATAAATTGTGCTGTCATGAATATTGGGGTTCATAGGTTATCGTTGTGGTTTTCTACCTACTCCTGCTCCTCTCTTCCTCCATGTTTGTGGAGGAGGGGTGGTTCTTGCTAAAATTCTCCGTTTTCCCTTAACCTTGTGATAAAGAGGATTGGTCCACAAAGGTGTATCGGATAAAGTTTTGCATTCTCCCTGAAGAGAATTGGGGTTGTGCATCCCTCAGTTTGAGAAGCATGTAGTGATGTAGTGTGGGGACTTAATTAGAACGATTGGAAATAGTACTGAATAGAATGATGCCGTCAGTTCCCAATTGGAATGAATGTGGTTCCAAGGGGAGAAGGCCTGTGAGCCATCCTGCACGGCAGAAAGGCAGAGATCGTGTGACCTTCGTACACTCATCACTTCACGTTTTGAGAAGGACCGAAGGGACCTTTAGTCCTATGGCCTGTGTGAATTAGGTCTGTGAGGTCCATAATAGGATAGTAAAGTCCAGTGAAGCAGCCTGTGTGGGGCATCGGAGAAGTGGCATGGTCGTGGGCCCCAAAGCGACTTGGCGGTCACTCACCTGTGCAGATGAGTGTCCTCCTGATGAGGCAGGAGCTGGACCTTCACTTGGCACCTCAGAAAGTGGTCCTATTGTGTGAATTTGACATGGAAATGGAGAATAAGCATGGGGGCAGGTGTGAGCTGGAGTATGAGGTCCATACGGTACCGAGGTGGACTTGAGGCATAGGAAGCGGTGTTGTACCAGGACTCCAATCACAGATTTAAAGCAAAAGACAGCTGAGTCTCAGAAGACAAAAGAGGAAAACCTCTAGCTGAGTTCGGATTGTTCCTTGATGTCATACGGCACTGAGCGTGCGCAGGGTCTTATGAGATATTTTGGCCGATGGTGCGGTGAACCACCCAGACCCCTTTGGGACTGAAGCGCTCTCTCCCAGCTGCTGGAAAAGTTGACTGTAGTGATTCAGTCATGTCCTTTGCCTGGAATTGCCTTGTTCAGAAATATTGGCGTCACCCAAGTTTTTCCTCCCTTTCTAGAGTCAGCCAGCCTAAGGACAATACCTGGCCCATGTGGGGATGTAAAGGATCTCACCCTTGCTCAAAGAGCAGGTCTCTGCAGGCACACTCAGCTTAAGGAAACTCACAGGGATCATCTGACATCCTAGCTGAAACCACAAGACAGTCCAACTATTTCTGCTCGATTCCCGTTCCTTCCCTCACTCACAGATGTTGTTTCCGAAAGCATTGCCTAGTACAATTTCATCTCAGAGTCTGCTTCCCAGAAATCTGATCCAAGTTTGATGTAGAGTTTGTTTCTAGACATTAAACTGCAAAAATCATTCCTGTTTGAGGGTGCATCTCCCTAGGCTCTTTCTTGAATAGAGGTCTCACTTCTCTACCTCAATCACCCTCTATTTTGATTCTTGCTTCTGAAATTGTACTAGCAGGTGCTGCCCCACCATATGTGCAGAACGGCCTGACAATTCTGGAGGGCATTTGCTTTAGTAAGTTCATATTCCTTGTTTTCTATCTCATCTTCATTTGCCCCTCGCACACCCCTTATTTTGCAGAGAGCTGCTACAGTACACATCCTTCCTTCTTAGTTTCTATGATTTACCTGTATTGCTGAAGACTGCACTTACCTAATGTCCTGTTTAAAAAGGAAGGGCCCAGACTCAATAATTATATGCAGATCAGGCTGAAATGAAAGGCATAGGAAAAACACTCTGTGAGGAAAAGCAGGTAACAGAGGTGCTGCACAGGTTAGAAACATGAGCGAGAAACCACCAAGTGAGCCTCAGCCCGGAGACCTGAAAGCTAATACAGAAGGGAGAGAGGAATGTTACACGCTGTCATTTCAATTTCCAGGGAGAAATCTAGAAACAACAACAACAGCAAGAAAAGGAAAGAAAAACAAATAAAAAGAATGTGAAAGTGATATTAAACTCTTCAACATAAGCTCAGGTCGTGGGGAAGCAGAATTTAAAAACGGTGCCTTTCCTGGCTTCATTTTAACTCACATCCCCACGTGACTGCAAGGTGATCGTTCTGTGAAAGTGCCATGTGGTAGACACGGTTTGTTGTTCAGGTGCTAGAATAATAGCATCAATAGACAGACAAGGGTCAATTGGAAGACAGCATCAGAGACAATCTGTGGATGGGAGAGATCAATTACAAGCAAAGGAAATGGGATTGATGCAGGTAGTCTCATCCACTGCCCAGGGAGCGTGAAGATGCAGGTGATCTTGGGAGTGCCACATGCTCTAATGGGAGAAGCCTGTGCTAGAGTGTCACCTGTCCAAATGGGACAAGGGCTGGGAAAAGAAAAGGTAGTTTGGAAAAGTCGGCAGGCACTTCCCAGGGGGCAGACTCTGTGGCAGTCAAGCAGAGAGCTGTAAAGAGGCATCACTGCAGGTCCAGACTAGACTGTGAAAGCAGCCCTTTGGGAGGCAAGTGTGAACCTGAAACCAGCTTCAACATTCTGATGAGGTGGCACCATTACCCAAGGCACAGAGTCCATCAGTTCAGATAACTTCTAGTCTATTTTCTCATTTGTAATCGATTCAAGAAAATGGTGAACAAGTTGAATGTGTGTCCATAAGTAGGGCTTAAGGTTCACTAGCCTGTGGACTCATATAAGGTTGGGATCTGGTCTTATTCACCTGTGTATCACAAGTGTCCATCACATTAGATATGCTTAGCCAATGTTTTATGAATTAATGAATGACAGACAACTGGGGAAAGAAATAC
Organism: Eonycteris spelaea; assembly: GCA_003508835.1. Classification (NCBI taxonomy): domain Eukaryota; kingdom Metazoa; phylum Chordata; class Mammalia; order Chiroptera; family Pteropodidae; genus Eonycteris; species Eonycteris spelaea. The sequence goes on from PUFA01002753.1 coordinate 23,081, forward strand.
CCCTGCAGCAGAGTTCCAGACCACAATTCTGGCAGTCACCAGTCAATACATCTGAGGGTCTTTGAGAGCCCAAAGGGTTGAATCCCAGAAAGAGATCAGTACTTTGCTTCCTTTCTCGGGCTCAGAACATCCCTTTTCAGGGGTTAAATCCCCCTCCATAGAGTCAGGCAGGCTCCCAAGGTTAAAAATGAGATAGGATCCCTCTTTCTTAAGTCCAAGTGTGAAAGAGAAGATACTGATGGCAAGGATTCATTAATTAATGGAACAAATGAGAGATGCTGTATCGTTTAGCAGTTCAGGGTATGGGCCTATCAGCCAGAGGGAC
>PUFA01002754.1:0-23361 GCA_003508835.1 Eonycteris spelaea
GTAGAGAACAACAGTTGATTTTTGCTGGTGAGGTTGCAAAACCAAAGTTGAGTTGCAGCCCCTAACACCTGACCTAGAGGACTCCTCCCCCATAGCCCCAAGACCAGGCACCACAGAGCCCCAGGGGAATCTGAGCAAGCTCTCCCCAAACTGCTAGGGATCCAAGAGGCTTAGATGCCACCTACTGGAAACCAAGAAAGCGCCTTCTTTGCCGCAAGCTAAAGAGAGACCTTGAAATAATAAAAATATTCATTCTTGAAAACAACAGAATACACTCCGTTAATACCCAGGCAGAGGAAATAGTCCATAAACACCATGAAAACCAAGGTGACAAGGCATCTCAGAAAGAAAGAGAAAAATCTCCTGAAAATAAGCTTAGAGACATAGAAATATGTGACTTAAATGACAGAGACTTCAGGATGGTACTTCTGAGAAAACTCAATGATATCCAAACCAATCATACCACAATTTTAGGAATTTAGAAAACAACTAGATGAACAGAGCAAGGAGATTGAAACCCTCAAGAAGAACAGAGAGACATTCTGGAGATGAAGAACACCCTGCAAGACTTGGAAAACTGAAATAGCAAGCTTGAGAAATGGAGTCAACCAAATTGGAGGAAAGGATCGTGGTATCGAAGAAGACATCTAGAAATAAATCAGATGGAAAAAGAGAGAAATCGAAGAATAAAGATAATGAAACAGAATATAAGAACAAGCTAATACAATCAGAGAGGAAACATAAGAATAATGGGCGTTATCAAAGGCGAGGAGGACTAGAAAGCATTTTCAAAAACAAATAGTGGATGAGAATTTCCCAAATCTAAGGAATGAGCTGGAGCTTGGAATTCAAGAAGTCAAGAGAACACCCCAATTATCTCAACCCAAAAAGGCCTTCACCAAGACACATTGTAATAAATAAGTTATCAAAAATCAATGACAAAGATAGAATTTTCAAAGGCAGCCAGGGAGAAGAAAGAGGTGAAACCCCATTAGATATCATTGGACTTCTCAGCACTTACCCTGCAAGGCATAAAGAAATGAAACAAATATTTAAACTATTAAGTGAAAGAAACTACCAGCATAAACAATTATCCAACTAAGCTCTCCTTTAGATACGAAGAAGAAATCAAGACCTTTTCAGACATAAAAAAAGTTGAGATAATTCTCCTCTACGAGGCCTGCATTACAAGAAATACGTAAGGGGGTCAGCTCACCTTAAAACAAAATAACAACAACAACAAAAAATACATAATTAGGAGTAAGTGACTATCAGGCAAATAGAAGCAGAGGAGTGCAACCTCTTATTAAGAATGGGTCATTATAAGTGTAAATAATAATAAGAGAATCGTTTATAACAAGATAGTAATGAACATTCAGTATACATAGGGACAAATTGAGACAACAATGACTGAAAAGGAGAGGATTCAAAGATCCAAAATTCGCAAAGAAGAATGGAGATAAAGCAAGTGGAGAATAGACGAATGTGTATATATGTATGTATGTATGTATGTATGTATGTAATGTGTGTGTGTGTGTGTGTATATATATTATATAACTATTCTTTACATATTCATAATGGTAACCATATAATAAAGATTCAAAACTGAAATATTTAAGATGTAACAAGAAGAACCAGAGGCAAAATCCACAAAAGCCAACCAAAAATAAAGAAAACAGAAACACGTAGGAAAAGAAGCAATGGAAACACTGAGCTACCAGAAAACAAAAAATAAAATGGCTATAAAACACCTTCATATCTCAATAATTGCCCTAAATGTAAATGGACTAGACTCACCAATAAAAAGGCACAGAGTTGCAGATGGATCAAAAAACAACACCCAAGCATATGCTGCCTCCAGGTGACACATCTCGCTCCAAAGACAAATATAGACTCAAAGTGAAAGGGAGAAAATGATATTTAGAGCAAATGGCATTAGAGAAAAGTGGGAGTAGCAGTACTAATATCAGATGAAATAGACTTCAAAATAAAAAGGTAAAGAAAGATACTGAGGGACACTTCATAATGATAAAGTATTATGACTAAGAAGATATAACACTTCTTAATTAATATCTATGCTCCCAATCAGGGAGCCCTGCAAATATAAAGCAATTACTAAAGAACTAAAGGGAGAAACAGACCAAACACTATCATAGTAGGGGACCTAAATATCCCACTGTCAGATATGGAAGATCATCCAAACAGAAAGCAATAAGGAAATAACATCCTTAAATGACACATTAGACCAACTGGACATAATTGACATTTACAGAGCCTTCCATCCCAAAACAGCTGCTTATACATTCTTCTCTATGCACATGGAACATTCTCAAGAATCACCACATACTGGACACAGAGATAGCCTCAACAAATATAAGAGGGTTGAAATCATACCAACCATATCTCTGATCATAATGCTTTGAAACTAGAGATCAACTGCAAAGAAAGAAATCGGAAGAACCACAAATACATGGAGATTAAACAACATGCTACTGAAGAATAACTGGGTCAGAGAAGAAATAAAAAGAGAGATCAAGAGATACATAGAAACAAATGATAATGATAGTACAACATATCAAAACTTTTGGGACATGGCAAAAGCAGTCATAAGAGGAAAGTTCATGTCATTACAGGCCTATCTCCAAAACGAATGAGCCCAAATAAATAACCTAATGCTTCATTTAAAAAACTTAAAAAAACGAAGAAAAATGAGGCCTAAAGTCAGCAGAAGGAAAAAATCATCAAAATTAGAGCAGAAATAAATCAAATTGAGAACAAAAACAAGAAAAAAAAATACGACAGAGCTGATTCTTTGAGAAGGTTACTAAAATTGACAAACCCCATGGCTAGACTCACTAATGGAAAAGAGAAAGGAGAAAAATAAACCAAATCAAAGATGAAAGAGAGGAAAACAACTGATATTGCAGAAGTACAAAGGATCATGCAAGAATACTATAAAAAGGTATATAATACCAAATTAATAACTAGAAAGAAAATGAACCAGTTACTTAGAACGTAACCTTCCTAGACTGAATCAAGAAGAGCTGGAAATCTAAATAGACTAATCAGTAGCATAGAATTGAAACAATCATCAAACACACTACCAAAAAGTAAAAGTCCAGGACCAGATGCCTTCACTAGTGAATTCTGCCAAACATTCAAAGGATATTTAATACCTATTCTCCTAAAATTCTTCCAAAAAACACAAAGAGAACGTAATACTTCCCAACTCTTTCATGAGACTGATATTACTCTGATACCAAAACCCGGTAAAGATAACACACACACAAAAAACCTTGAGACTAATATCTCTCATGAATACAGATGGAAAAATTCTAATTAGACATTAATGAACCAAATACAGCAACATATTAACAAGATTATACACCATGATCGACTGGGCTTCATCCCAGGGGTACAGAGATAGTTCAACATATGTAAATTGATTAATGTGATACACCACATAAACAAAAAAAAAATAAGAATCATATGACCATATCAATAGATGCAGAAAAAGCCTTCGACAAGATACAGCTTCCATTTATTATCAAAACACTTAAAAATCAGTAGAAGTGAAGTACCTTAACATAATAAAGGCCATCTATGACAAACCATCAGCCAACATTATACTTAATGGTGAAAAACTAAAAACCTCCCTCTAAGATCAGGAACAAGGCAAGGCTGTCCACTATCCACCACTGTTTCCAATATAACATTGGAGGTCCCTGGTGAGTGCAATCAGACAAGAGAAAGATATATAAAAGGCACCAATAGGAAACGGAAGAAATCAAACTTATTATTTGCAGATGACATTGATTCCTGTATAGAAGTTGTTGGAACCCCAAAGACTCCAGCCAGGGACACTACTAGAAACAATAAGCAAATACAGTAAAGTCTCTGGTTACAAAATTCAAATTCCAAAATCCATAGCATGTCCTATACTCTAAAAAATGAAGCATCAGAAAAAAGAGTAATGGAAAAAAATAATTCCTTCTGCAATTGCAACAAAAAGAATAAAATGCCTAGGAATAAATTTAATGAAACATGTGAAGGGACCTATACAATGAAAAACTTCAGACTCTATTTAAAGGAAATCGAAGAGATACAAAGAAATGGAAAGATATTTCTGTGTTCTTGGATTGGAAGTATCAACATAGTTAAAATGACCTCATTACCTAAAGCATTATACAGATTAATGCCATCTCCATCGAAAATCCCATTGCATTTTTTTTTAAAAAGAATATAAAACAAAAATCATCAGAAGATTTATGGAAGCATAGACCCGACTCCTCAAATTGCCAACAAAGCCATCCAGAGAAAAAAGAATGAAGCTGGAGGCATCACTCTGCTGACTTCAAATTATAATCTGCAAAGTGGCAATTATCAAAACAGCATGCTATTTGGCAGCAAAACAGACACGATGAACCTCTGGGAACAGAATCAAGAATCCAGAAGTATAACCCATTTTGTTATTTGGGCAAAGTAATTTTGACAAAAAAAGGTAAAAACATACAGGGAAGAAATGAGAGCCTCTTCAACAAATGGTGCTTGGAAAATTGGAAAGCCACCTGCAAAAGAATGAAAATTAAGACTGTTGTCTGTCACCACACACCAAAAGTTAACTCAAAATGGATTTAAGGTCCTGAATACGATAAACATTGAAATAATAAAATGCATAGAAGAAAACATAGGAAATAACTCAAGGACCTTGGACTTAAAGAAGGATTTTATGAATTTTGACTTCAAAGGCAAGGGTAGTAAAAGAGAAAACTAAATGAATGGGACTACATCAAACTAAAAAGCTTCTTCTCAACAGAGGAAACCTTTGACCAAGTAAAGGGACAACCATACGGAAGATGGGAATTATATTTGCAATCAATGCTTCTGATAAGGGCCTAATATCTAAAATACACAAAGTACTCATATCACTCAACAACAACAAAACACAACAACAACAACAACAAAACAAAGATCCAATCAAAAAAATGGGCAGAGGACCTGAACAGACACTTTTCCCTAAAGACATACAAATGGCCAACAAATATTTGAAAACATGCTCAGCATCACTGGTTATTAGGGAAATGCAAATTAAAATCACAATGAGATACCATCTCGCACCTGTTAAAATGGCTGTAATCAATAGAACAAGTAATAACGAATGTTGGAGAGGATGTGGAGAAAAAGGAACCCTCATACACTGCTGGTGGACTGCAAGTTAGTACAGCCACTATGGAAAAAACTGATCTACCATATGAAAGAATTGATCTACCATATGATCCAGCAATCCCTCTACTGGGTATTTACCCCAAAGACCTAAAAACTCATATCCAAAAAGATATTTATTTGCACATTGGTGTTCATAGCAGCACTATATATAGTGGCCAGGACATAGAAGCAACTGAAGTGTCCTACGATAGACGACTGGCTAAAGAAGCTGTGATACATTTATAGAATGGAATATTACTTAGCCGTAAGAAGAGATGAAATACTGCCATTTGTGACAACATGGATGGACCTCGAGATAATCATGCTAAGCAAAATAAGCCAGACAGAAAAGTTGGAAATCACATGATATCACTTGTATGTGGGATATAATCCTAAAAGCAACAAACGAATAAGACAAACAAACAGATATTCAGGTACATAGACAATGGACTAGTGGTTACTAAAGGGTAGGGGGTTGCAAGAGGAGGGGAGAGCTATTTTGGGTAAAGGGAGTAAAATATAGGGGATAGTGGAAGGGAAGTGGATAAATGAGATCAAATATATGGTAGCCGAAGGATATTGGACTTTGGATAGTGATCACACAATAGAATATATAGATGTCAAATTATAATGTACAACTAAAAATTATACAATTGTATTAACCAATATTACCCCATTAGATTTAATAAAAAAATTAATAAAAGAAAATAGAGTTATGGATACAGATAATGGATTAGTTGTTGCCATAGGCAGGAATAGATGGTAGGGGATGGAGGTAGGTCAATTGGTGATTGGGTCAAAAACAACAAACTTATAATTATAAAATACATAAGTTCTGGGGATATAATATTCTGCATGGAGACTATAGTTAGTAATTCTGCACTGTATATTTTAAAAGTTGGCAAGACAATGAATGGATATGGATGTTAACTAGTCTTATTGTGGTGAATCATGTTGTACACCTGAAACTAGTAAATGTTACATGTCAATTATTCCTCCATAAAACACACACACACACACATTATCTTTTCAGTTCTTAAGGTCAAAAATCCAAAATATACCTCGTTTCATCAAAAACCAAGGTGTCTGGGGAGCTGTTTCTTTTTAGGAGGTTGTCAAGGTAATCTGTTCTCCCTTTCTCATTTCTGGAGGTTGATAGCATTTCTTGGCTTATGGCCTATTCTTCCATCTTCAAAACTTAGCAAAGGAGAGTTGAGTCCTTCTTGTATCACATCACTCTGGCAGAATTTTCTGCATTCATCTTCTACTTTTAAGGATCTGTGATTATACTGAGCCAATTCAGATAATCTAGGATAGTCTCCTTATCAAGGGTTCGCTGATTAAACCTGGATTTCATCTATAACCTAATTCATACAGCTTAACTTTTTCACAGATCTGGGGATTGGGATATGGACATCTTTGGGAGGCCATTATTCTGCCTACTCTACTGTGTGACACAGTTTTGGCAAAGATGTGTCAACGGGAGTCTGTTGCATGAAACGTTTTGGAAAATGTATTTTTTAAATAAAGAAATATGGATGTGCTTGCATAGTGTAGTTGCTAGCACATCTGCTTTATACACAGAAGGTCTCTGGGTTCACACCCCTGTGGAGCCATGGTCTGTGGGCCTATGGCCATGCCACCCTGAACAAGCCTGATGTCTTATCTTAGAAGCTAAGCAGGGTAGAGACTGGTTAGTACTTGGATGGGAGACTACTTAAGAACACCAGATGCTGTAAGTATAAATAAATAAACAGAGAGATAATATTTAATTAAATGTATTGGTTGACATAAATAAGATATGGTACATATATACAGTAGAATATTACTCAGCTATAAGACAAGATAAAATACTGCCATTTGTGACTGCATGGATCAATCTTGAGATTATCATGCTAAGCAAAATTAGTCAGACAAAAAAAAGTTGAGAATCATATGACTTCAATCCTATGTGGGGGTAGAAGACATAAAAGCAACAAATGAACAAGACAAAAAACAAACAAAAACTCATAAAATATTTTTTAATTAAAAAATATGACTCACAAACAACTGAGCAAAATATTGAGCAAAATAAGGCAGGCACAAAAAAGTATACATCATAAGATTCCTTTTACATGAAGTTCGAAACAGGCAAAACATAATCGATGCTGTTAGAATTCTAGAGAGTGAGGAGGAGTTGTGAACGTAATTAGGCACAAAGGAAGTTACTATGTCCAGCCACATTCATTATTAAAAGGAATATATTTAGCTTGCATAAAATTCATTGAACATTTGATGTAACACTTTCCCATATGTATGTTGCGCTTCAAAAAACTAAGTTAAAAAAACACCACAAACCCTTCTCACACTCTCCAATACTAGGCTTTTGGTTTTCCTCCCAGTCTTCCTGTATGAGACATGGATGTGATGTGTGGAGGTACAGCAGCTATTCTGTGACCATGAGGACAAAAACCACACCTTGGGAACGGTGCGCGCAGAAATAAATAAAAGAGGACTGGTTCCTTAACAATATCATGAAGCTGTCAGAGTGGCCCTGAACTCCCCCTCTAACTCTACACCTGTGATGTGCAAATAAATGGTTTTAATTTTTGAAGCCTTTATTGTGGCAGGACTTTCTGTTACTTGCAGCTTAATGCCATTCCTAACTCCACATACTGTTTTAAAATTTTTCTAACATGTCACATCAATAAAAGAACTGCATAGTTCTGCAAAGAACTGCAAAGAAATACATATTCCATGTGTATTTTGTTAATAAACATAACCATTATCTTGTATCTGTAGTTTTGATAATTGCTGCACATAAGAAATGCCTTGACAAATTAGAAGTCCTCTAGGAGATAATCATTAAAATAGAGGGGAAAATGCCATAGGGAGATGAAATGAAGAATTTCAAGATTTTTTTTTTTGGCATAAGTAAATCCTTATTGGTCATAAAACCTGTCTTCCACTGAAAAGGAAGTTGGCATAGGTACTTGCAACATCACATACTGCCATCCCTGCTGGTTATCTTGCAGTCGCCAAAGATTCTCACCTCTCCTCAACCCTTGTATTCAGGATATTCACAAGGCAACTTACACAGCAACTGTCTCTCTTCTTGCAAATTACAGATTTCTCTGCTGTATCTGCATTGCAAGTGCCACCTGCTTCCAGCAGAACCCATGAGGGCTCCTGCCACCAACAAATAAAAGTACCAGATTGAAATCATTATGAATATGTTAATGCAGGTCAATAAAAGAAAAGAAACATTTATACGAGGTGCCAAAAAAGATGGCATCAGGACAGCAACAGTTCTCTAGCTCTGTTAATGAGTTAAGTCCCTGGACTCGAAGTATCTAGAAGGAAAAGTTTTATCTATCTATGTATCTATCTGTCTGTCTATCTATCTATCTATCTATCTATCTATCTATCTATCTATCTATCTATCTATCTATTTCAGCCTAGAAATAGTAAACTGGAGGCAAGGGGCAGGGAGGGCTTGACGTTCTAGAGTATTATTTCCACAGCTGCTAATTAAAATATTTTCACTCTCAATCTTTTTTCTTTTTAAGATTATTCAGCTGTTGAGGGTAGGTATAGAAATAAAACTTTACCAAATTGAAATTTACACCCAGTGATAGACTGACTACAGACATGGTCCACTTCTCTACCTTTGTCTTGTTGCCATGTGACTGTGAAGTTCCTCTCCAATCAGGAAGTAGAATCTATTTCTCCACCTTTGAATTTGGGCTGGACTTAGATTTTATTATTTGCTTGGGCCAATGAAAATGGCAGAAGTGACAGTGTGCTTTACCATGCCTTGGGGCATTTCTACTGCTCTCACTAGGAATCCTTGCCATATGATCATATCCAGGTGGGCTTTCCAGAGTTGGAGAGGATGTGGAGACAGAACTCATCTATTCCAGCCAAGCTCTCTCTAGATCAATCACAATAGCTGAGCCCCTAATATACTAGAAAGCCCAGCCAACGTCAGAGGAGACACCCCAGCTGACCCATAAGTGACTACATACTCATGAGGGGACCAGCAGAGAAAAGAACACTTTCCCACTATAGAAAACCATTAGAAAATAAAGGATTTATATTAAACCATTTGCTTTTAGGGTAGCTCATTATGTAGTAATAGCTAACTGATGTAATAATCAAAGAGAACAGAACTGAGGGAAATTATAAAAATCTGCTACTTCTTACTTGTGAATTTGTATTGATATTAGAGCACAGCATTCACAGTTGTCTAATTTATTTCAGATAACTGTGTAAGAGTGGCTCCACTGAAGGTCCTTCTAGGGATTCAGGAGAGGGTAGAAGGACATGCATTTTGGTACAGGATAATTTGTGATCCTTATTCACATGAGTGGCAGGATTTTATTTTGTTTATATTATTTTTATTTATTTTTATTTTTTTAGGTGAGGCAACCCTTGGTTGACCTCACAGATTGCAAAGATCTTGTCAGCTTACAATCCCTTATTTTTAGTTTTTATACATATAGCACCTGGTCTTCCTAGGTGGTCTCCCATCCAGGTAATAACCAGGCCCAACCCTGCTTAGATTCTGAGATCAGACGGGATTGAGATTGTTGAGGGTGGCATGGCTGTAGACGGGATTTTAACTCCTGTGTGATTCATCCTTTGATCATGAAGATTGAAGATATTCCTGAGTATTAAAGGGATATATATAATGGATAATATTAATATTATTTATTCTCTCCCTCTTTGGTGGTTATGAAAAAAATTAGAAATAGGGAGTTATTTAATTTAGAGTACTGGAAGCAGTCATGTTTGTAGACAGCATACTGGAAGTTTTAAAGCAGAAACAGAAAAGTAGTTAAGTAAAAAATAAACACATAAAACACTGAAGTATTTCTTCACCCCAGTAAATAAGGACCCTTACACATGGGCATCATATTCTGCACTTCAGTGAGTAGATGTGCAGCATGAACTATTTTTGCACAGTAATAAATGTATGAATGTTTTGCTTGATCATATTTAAAGTCATCTCTGATTCTAACCATATTAGGTCAGTCTATTAACATTTATATTTCTGCGTAGACTTTTCTTCGAAACATGTATTTGACAGTCAGTTTTTTTCTGGTGATTATGGTAGGCATGTAAACACATAGCTGAATAAGAGAATGAAGAGTATACAACCAAGAGACCAGCTATAAAACATTGTCAGAAAGAGCAGTGAAGGTAGTGCTACAGAAAATAATGATGAATATATAAGTGAAACTACGGTCTTAGATTTTCCTTTACAATAGAATTATATGAATGACCTTAGCAGCCAAGTGTGGTTTTGTCCATAGGAGTAGTACAACTGATGACTTCTTTTGGTAAAACAACAGAAAAATTACTTGGAATGATACATGTCATAAGAATAGATTACGCTAAGAAATTCATGTTAACACATGAGATAAATGAGAATTTTCAAATACTCATGGTCCAAAGATTAGATTAATTTGTGTCAGAATTTTTGGTCCTGAGGGTTTGAATCCTGAATTCATGGGCACTTCTTCAGCCTAGTACAGTTGGCCCTTGAAAAGCTTACTTGCCAAGGAATCTTTTCAGAGACCCCTTTATGTCTTTGTTCCTCAGACTATAGATGAAGGGGTTCAGCATGGGTGTGACCACGGTGTACAGCACGGAGGCTGTGGCACTTGAGTGTGAACTGTGGGTAGCAGCAGAGCTGAAGTACACTCCTAAGCTTGTACAATAAAATAAGGAGACAACTGAGAGATGAGATGCACAGGTGGAAAATGCTTTATACTTCCCCTGAGCTGATGACATTCTCCGTATGGAGGACACTATCTTAGAGTAAGAGTAAAGGATACCAGCAAAAGGAACAACACCCAGCATGCCAGCTGAAAAATACATTACTACGTTATTAAGAAAGGTGTCAGAACAGGCAAGTCGTACCACTTGACTGAGTTCACAGAAAAATTGTGGGATTTCCAAGTCTGTACAGAAGGACAGTTGTAAAGCCATTAAGCTCTCTAACAAGGAATTCAGGACACTCATGATCCAGGACACTAGCATCAGCAGTCCACAGAGCTGGGGGTTCATGATGACCGTGTAGTGCAGGGATGACAGATGGCCACAAAGCGGTCATAGGCCATCACTGACAGAATAAAGTCATCCAGTGCTGCAAAGAGTATGTAAAAATACATCTGTGTGATGCAGCTTTCATAGGCTATCACTTTGCTCTGTGTTTGAATGTTCACCAGCATCTTTGGAACGGTGGTGGAGGTGAAACAGATGTCTATCAAGGACAGGTTGGAGAGAAAGAAGTACATGGGTGTGTGGAGGTGTGAGTCTGAGCTAATGGCCAAGATGATGAGCAGGTTTCCAAACACAGTGATCAGGTACATGGAGAGGAAAAGTCCAAATATGAGGGGCTGCAGCTTTGGTTCCTCGGACAATCCCAGAAGAAGAAATTCTGATTTTCGTGTATTCATTCCCTAGTTCCATATGTTGAAGTAACTACCAGAAAATAGAAATAAATAAATAAATAATTTTCACATGAACAAGCATCAGTAAGCAAGGATAAATGCTGCATTCATATTTTAGAATCAAGAAAATAATTTCCACATTTGGTGTATGACCTTGGCTCCATTAACGCATCTCCAGTGCCATTTATCATTAGAATCTCCTTCTCTACCATCATCCTGTCCTTCAAACATAATGTATATTGCTGTTTTATTGAGAATATCTTTTATGCATTTGAGGAATATATATATTAATTATGGATCATGGTCCAGGTACTGTTCAGAGTATGGGGTGCTGAAAAACAAGTCTCTAAAATCTAAAGATGAAGAAAGAATATAATCAAATAAAAAATAATATAATGCACCAATGGTGCAGATGCTATAGAAAAAGAAATCACATATAACAGAGAGAGTGGCTAGAGGGTGTTATTTTTTATAGAGTTCAGCCAAGACCTGCCAACAAGGTGACCCTTTAACAGACATCTCAAAAAGACTAAGTGGGAAACATGATTTTATCTTGGGAAGTGTTTGCCTGGCAGAAGAAACTGTCAGTGCAAGGCCCTAAGGAAGATGATTGTCTTAGAAAATCAGGGCTCAAAATGAGTCAGTGTGTTAATGAGTAAGGTAGAGCATGATGAATGCTGATGTCAGAATGTTGAAGAACAGGTGGCTTGCCTGTTGCTGTTGAAACTTCAAGTCACAGGGAATCCCTATTCCACACTATGTAAATCTTGTACTTTATTAATATGGTTGTGAAGGCATCCCAGAATTGAAAAGGATCTCCTCTTTAGTATCTTCCCTTGATAGAGTTATGGCTGATCTATTAAAAGTCACCTTGGAATATAAGAGTCCAGGTACCTCTCCACTGAGAACTGCTTTCATTTCACAAGTCCACAGCAACACAGCACACCATGGCCTCCTCATCTGTGTTGTTTCCATGTCCTTCTCATCCCTCCTACACTATTTAGGCTATGCGTAGATGCAACTCAAGCTGTTCATTTCAAGCACCTTTTCCAAAAAGAATTGAAATAGTACCGAAGTATTCCTAGTGTAAGCCTTCCATGGGTAAATACACTTGGGCTTCCCTATTGGTATGTCTCTTTTCTGCCCTGTATTTAAAGAAACGTAAGCAACCTGTTAAATAAACATAGAGAGAGACAGAAGAAAAAAATAGACTTGAAGAAGAAAAAAGACCTAGTAAGCTCAGGCGGTCCCTGAGATGATGAGGAAGAAAAATTTTCATTGAATTCTGGAAGCATTCCAACCCTGATTACACACCCTTGAAGCCAAACAAAATAATAAAGGAGAAAAAAACAATAAATTTGTGCATAAGACAAAAGTGGCAATAAACATATGGTTTGAAACACCTTATGGATTAAATACCCCAAGTGAAAACTGATGAATAAACAAACAAACAAACAAACAAATGAATGATTTCCCCAAAACAACAAAGCTTGGATGTTTTTAATATCAAGCAATAGAAGACTAGTTTTTCCTGTGCCTATTCTATATTTATTTAACCAGTTGGTTTTTATGTGGCGGGTAATAGATGAGGCAAGGTCCTTTGTCAGTGCTTCTTTGAGGCATTTTTTTCTTTGTTTTTCTTGGACTCTGGTTCTTGATCTCATTTTTGACACATCTAGTGGGCAAGTCTAATTCTGGTCTGGCCTTCATCAAACATGCAAGGCCTTCCCAGGCCACACTCTGTAAGTCCCGCATACATCTGACAATTTCATCCTTTTATACTAGGGAACTTTCTTCATATGAGTTAAGCCTAAGCACATTATGTCATGCAAACATTTATTTCATTGCAGTCTGACTTCACCATCATAATGCAAGACCCAAACAAGTAGGGCTTCACTTGTTTTGTTCACCTTTGTATTTTCACAAATGTATGTGAATATGTGTGCATTTATATGGAAACACTTTTAAGTAAAGGTGAAGTTATGAAATAAAATGAATGGCAGGAAGAATGAAACCAGACTAAAGAGAGTGATTTCAAATGAACTGTATTAAAGAAAACTGAGCAGAGTATCAGAAACTAATGGAAACAGAGGTTATTGTGCTGAGTGAAATAAATCAGAGCGAGAAAGATAAATATCACATGATTTCACTTATATGCAGAATCTAAGGAACAAAAAGAACAAGCAAATAAAAAACAGACTCACAAATATAGAGGACAATCTGGTGATGGTCAGAGAGGAGATGGGTTGGAGGCTGGGAGAAAGGGATGAAGGGTTAAAGAAGTACAAATTAATAGTTGATAGCTGGTCACGGAGATGGGGAGCATGGCATAGGGGATATAGTCAGCAGTAATGTAATGGCTAGGTGTGGAGCCAGAAGAGAGAAAGAGCAATCAGGGAGATCATTTCATAAAATATATAAATGTCTAACCAATGTACTGTATACCTGAAACTAATAATACAATAAGATAAAAAAAACAAACAGAAACAAAATATAAAAGAGCACTAATTTAATGATATCAACATGGGTTAGTAATTAAGTTGGCAAAGGTATAGATATAGAAGATAATATATGATGTTCCCACGAATTAGGGCACACAGCAGATGCTCAGTTATTATTTGTTAAATGAATCAGTAATTAGGTCTCAGTATATAAGTACATTTAACACAAGGTAAGAGTGCATTTTAATATATTCAAAAAGACTGAATTGTTGAATAACAGCTGGCAAAATAAATATTGATCTGGAAGAAAATGAAGTCGATCCCCCATCTCAGTCACACCACAAATAATCAGAGGGATTACCTTCTCAGTGTAAGAGCAGCCAAAACTTTTTAGGTAAACAGAGGGAAGATTATATATTAATATCTTCAGGTGAGCCAAACCATTTTAATCAAAAGTAAAAAGAGAGACATGTTTAACTAAATAAAATTTAAAAGTTTTTATGGCCAAAACATCTCCCAAAATTTAATTGAGAAATCATAATTAAAAAAAAATCATTTGAAAGGCTGATAATAAAAGAAGAACAAGCATATAATATGTGGGCATGTAATAATGCTTAAAAAGGGAAGGAAATATATGAATCTTTGATTGAACTTGGAAATAGTTCAGAAAACAACAAAAAATTTCTTTCACACCCATCAGCTTGGGAAAAACTTTAAGGAGCTGTGTCACATTGATTGGGGTTGAAACTTTCCAACACATAACAAAGGAGTACTTTAATTTTTCTGTAAGAATTGTAAAGCATTACAACATTGACAAAATAACCTTGACAGCTATAAATATTAAAAGTACATACATTCTTGAACCCATGGTTTCTCAATCTCTGCACTACTGATGTTCTGGACCAGATCACTGTCTGTGGTGGGGTCTCCTGCGCATTGTAGGATAATTTAGAGCATCCCTAGACTCTACTGACACCTCCCGAGTGACAGCCAAAAATGCCTCCGCACATTGCTCGATGTCCCCTGAGGGAGCAACATCGCCTCTGGTGGAGAACCAGAGTTCTAACATAATAATCTCAAAATATTTTTGTATTATTGTTATAAGAGCAAGGTACTGAGAAAGCATAAAAGGTTTTCAAAGTGTGTATAGCATAGCCAGCCATACCATGAACTATGATGTAGACATGAAAATGATGGAATGGCCTCATACTTGTTGATTAGAGGGAAGAACGTGAGGTATTATTGAGTAAGAAGGAAGAATGGAGACATAGAAAAACGACTGTACTCACACATAAAGAGCATTTCTGATAGGCACAGGATGCTATTCATACATTTGTATAAAAAGCATGTGAATATATATACATAACACAGGAAGAGAAGTTGTAAAAGAAACTAAGAACTTATGGAATAAAGATCATCAGTAGGAATGAAATCAGGTTAAGTATAGTGGTGACAAAGTAATTGTATGAAACAAAATTCAGTGAGAATCAAATTAACTTATATGAGACATCAAATAATGACTTGAAAATATCAACATGATCACTAATTCCACATTAAATTTGTCCTTTCACAAAAATTCCCAAAGACTTGAAAATGAACGAATATGATAGAAGGGCTTTGAAAATTGGGGAGAAAGCAGTATCTAAGTTATAATTTCTTCTTATATAGAAATACATGGATTCAAATATGCTTATCGAAGGTAAGGTGATCTTTAGTCAAATATAAAAAAGAATATTTTCCAGAGGACAGTATAAGATGATGCAACTTTTAGAATAAATGTAATCGAAAAGGCCAAAAGGAAAACAAGGAATAACAGAGATGTGAGAACAGGTTGTCAATATGTACAAAGGGTATTTTATTTACAGAAAGGATTTGCAAGTGAAGTAACAGCTGAATTCTTTCAGTAAGAAGAGTAAAACATAAAAAAGCAATGGAGGGAAAATGATATGACTGAGTGATAGATGTGAGCCTACACTGTTAATAAATGATCACAAGTCCTCACATGCATACATAAAAGGACTCAATGACAAACAAGAAACTTTGTGAAAAAAACTCCAATTCCTTGTTTAAAAGAATGCAACTAAAAACAGGAATAAAAACACTCTGACCGCACTGTACAAATGCAAGAACTTGTACAGACAATTTGCAACAGAGAAAACAAATGAATAACTAACCCACAACTATATTCAGACCACAGGTAATAAAATAATTGCAAAGCTAATCTAGTTAGCAAATCTCTTTTTATTTATCAAGTAAATTCTTTTTCATGTGAATACCCAGAGTGAAAGACGATATTGTGAAATGCATGTCTCAGGCACTACTACTGCAAGGTGATACTTGCAAGCAATATATTGGATCTGGATCTTGTCAATATGGAACATAGTCGAATATGCCCCATCATAAAAATATAAAGAACTGCCCTCATTCACTGGACATCCCTCCACACCCGATTCTCTATTTTTCTACTTCTTTTAATTGCAAAACTCATCGGGTATGTTCTACTTTTAAGTGAAATATTTTTTGCCTCCTATTGCCACCTCGAATTGGGCTTACACCAATTAATTGTCAACAATTACCTATGTGTTACTGAGTTCAATGCTCACTTCTCTTTGTAGCATCACAAACAAATAATTAAGTAGTTATTCAGGCAAGCAAACAATCGTAGAGATCTCTAGGCTCTGGGCCAGGCTGTCAAGTGACCTCAGGTAAATATGATTGACTTTGACTCTTTCTGACTCTTTTCCTGCGGTACCTATAGGACTCTCAGACTTACCTGACTAGTAACTCTGAGGGGAAGGTCTCCACGTGAAAGCCTAACCTCCTGGGTGGCTGGTGATGGAGACTGAAGCACTCTCCCCAGACAAGACAATAGGGAGTGGTCAAGCATTGGTCTCCTAGATAAACTTAGGACTCCCAAAGCAACACCCTGGTTTCATCCAGCCCAAGGTCTCACATGCTGAGGGACCGGAGATGAGGAGGTATTTACAGCTCCCTGTGTCTGCTCATTAGGTACATTTCCATCTTGTTACTCCAACCTCTAAGCGTATGATTTCCCTGTGGATCTGGATAGAAGGGGAAGTTTTCCTGGAGGTTCTGCATCCTCAAAAGACCAGCTTAGAAGTCAAGTGAATCAAGTATTTATTAGTTCTTCCTCACGAAGTCTGCTGGCTTCCAGAGGGCTAGCCTCCTAGCATCTTATTCCAACCCTGATTTAAAATGTTTTCTAAATTTAAGACTGAGAATTCAGCATGGATTAGGAACCTCGAATCTCCAAAAATCTGACTTTAGTAGAGCCACAACCCCTGATATTTGTAGAAAACTGTTATTTTCCTTTTCAACAAGGGGAGAACTGGATTCTTTTGGTATATACACTTTCGGTTTACACACTGGGTTTCATAACACACTTGCCAAGACAACTTGGCATTTCATACTTATATCACAAGTTAAGAGATGTCATTTAGTCCCTCACTATGAAATATTTGTTAATTATAAGAAATATGTTTAGATTTTTTTGCCACTATAATCTAAGCTTGGAATAGAAAAGCAAATAGATTCTTCCCTGTGGCCTCCAGAAGAAACTGAGTCCTGTAAACATTTTGATTTTAGCCCAAATGAGACCATTTCTTGTTTCTGACCTCAGGAATTATAAGAGCATATACATGCTTGTTTTAAATTGCTAGTGTGATAACTTTACATTAGCATTAAAAATTGAATACAGACATTGAAATATTTTTCAACTGTAGTCGACATTCAATATTATTTTGGTTTCAGGGGTAAAGCATAGTGGCTAGACATTCATATAACTTATAAAGTTACCCCTCCACCCCCTTATAAGTTTAGTACCATTTAGCCAACAAAATTTTATTCAGGAAACGGAGATTCAGCGTCTCAGTTCATTCATTTAGCCTCCCCTGGGTAAAGGAATTTTGTGCTCTAATCCCACCCTAATTAAGTAGAAGAAATTCATAATCAGTTTGGAGATATTCAGCTTCTTTAGCTCATAGAGAATTTCTCATTGTATAAATGTAAACATGCTTCAGATTTTGATTCCTCTGCAGCATTGAGATAGTGAAAGTAATTCATCATTTAAATTTTTGCCTACCATTTACTTTAAATCTTTCTGTCTAAATTTCGACATCTTTTAATTTCATGTTAATTCAAACATTCATTCTTTTCACTCTGTCCTCCTTGACTTTCTGTCGTTTCCCTTCAACATAAAGAATGAAACTGTAAGTCTGAGTTTGTGTACATGTATGTATTTGCGTATTTTTATTTGAAAGAAAAATATATACAATCAAACACAGATATACATATACACAACTTTACTTTTGAACATTTTCTTTGGACAACAAAATATGCATACACATTTAATTTATTTCTTGTGAGACTTGTCTGAAGTCATATTTACTATCTTACATTACCTTCAGAGATAAGGAAATTGAAGGTCAGGTATATTAAATGTATAACAATACATTAAAAAGCATTAAAGATTATTGTGTACTTGACTTATACACAAATGCGAACATGAGGTATAGACTGAAATTTTTATATAGCTCCTTTTATTCATCAAATTGTACATTTTATTTATATGCAGTTTGTATTCTGTAATTACACACCATTAAATTACTTAGAAGGAAAAAACTAGCAGTGCATGGATCAGAGTAGGACCTAGAGCACAAGTAGCTGATTCATACTGAGAAATAGTAGGAGATATCTCTTCCACCTGGGAAAAAGAGAAATGTCAGAAATGGATATAGAAACAGTAGAAGTTAAAACAATTCACATTTGGTAGTTTTTTAAAAAAATTGAAGATAAAACTAGATAGGGAAATAGAGTAAAGTGATATTGCTTCAAGGAGAAGTGTACCATGGCCACACACAACATCATGAGTGAGCCTTAGAAACACAAGTAGAGACTCACAGCTGACTATAGATTTATAAGGAGACCAGCAGAGTTCAGAACAACTCTCCCTCTTATAATCTCACTTGGTAATAAAGGCATTACTTTAAATAATTTGCTCTTCGGATAGTTTGTTATGCAGCAATAGCTAACTGATACAATAATCAAAGTGAACAGAAGTGAGGATAATTATAATAATCTGCTACTGATTATTGTTGGCATCCATTCTCATTTTTGAAGACAGCATTCATGGTTACTGTGTTATTTAAGTTTATTTCAGACAACTGTATTTCAAACTCTCTTTGGTGTTCATTTCCAGGTAACCAGGAGAGGGCGAAAGGACACACAAGTGTGTATAAAAAACTGGTGATCAATTCACATGACTGGACAGGAATGCAAGCTCTCTCTTGAGTCATTCTTTGATCATAAAAGATGAATAAAATCCTGAGTATAATGGAGATATATAATGGGCGATGCTGATGACAATTGTTCACCATCCCTTCTGTGCTTATGAAAAATTTAGGAGTGGAAATCCATTTTTTTTGCAGTAATGAAAAGTCATATTATATGCAGCATCGAAAGTTTTCAAGCAGATACATAAAGATAATTCACTAAAATATAGAAAAACATGAACCAATCTTTAACAATGTGTATAAACACCATTTACACATGGGCACCATTCCTCCGTACACCAATGAATAGAAGTATAACACGAAGAAAAATATAGTAGTACAATGTGTGATTTAAAATTTTGCTCTATCATATTGAAATCATCTGTGATTTTAAGGTGGTATGAGGTCAATCTATTTATTAAAATTTACCTTTCAGTGAAGACTCTTCTTGGAGACATGTATTTGATAATCATTTTGCCAGTGCCATTGTGGTCTCTAAGCTAAAGGAGAACAGAATCCTCGTGAGGAAAATAAAACCCAGTGACCATCTACAAACACACTAGTATGTTAGAGTCTACATTTGCAGTTAAGATAGTGGTATAGAAAGGAATGTCAGACATAAAAGTGAAAAACAGTGGTCTCAGAGTTTCCTCTCATATAAAATTATATAAATTGCCTTGGTCATCAAGTATAGTTTGGTTTTTTTTCCCATTTGAGTACTACTGCTCATGACGATTCTTTCAGGAAAACAAAAAGAATTATTTGGTACTGCATATGCAGTTTGAGAAAAATTATTTCTAAAACAATCCATGTTGTCTCATTAGTAAATGAGAATTTCCAAATATTTCAAATCCATGGTTAATAGATTTGGGAAAGTAGGAAAATAAAGGGGAAAGCTCTTGGGTATCAGAGAGAGCGAAAAGCTTAATTAATTGAGTTACATAAATTGAACAGAAGAGATGAGGTTAAAGAAATAGAAATTCCAGGAAATACATAGAAAGAGCAAGTCCTACTTCTTAGTCTGAAAATAATCACATTATCTGACTCTGAGCCTTTGACCTCTGCAATCATGGGCACTTCTTCGGTCTTAGGACAATTTGGCCCGTTTGTAGGTTCCTTCACAAAGAATGCTTTTAGAGCTTGTTTGATGTCTTTATTCCTCAGACTGTAGATGAAGGGATTCAGCATAGGTGTGACCACGGTGTACATCACCGAGGCTGTGGCACTTGAGTGTGTGCTGTGGGTAGCAGCAGAGCTGAGGTACACACCTAGCATAGTACAGTAAAATAAAGAGACGACCGACAGGTGAGATGCACAAGAAGAAAATGCTTTATACTTCCCCTGAGCTGATGAGATTCCACGTATGCATGAAACAATCTTGGA
Organism: Eonycteris spelaea; assembly: GCA_003508835.1. Classification (NCBI taxonomy): domain Eukaryota; kingdom Metazoa; phylum Chordata; class Mammalia; order Chiroptera; family Pteropodidae; genus Eonycteris; species Eonycteris spelaea. The sequence goes on from PUFA01002754.1 coordinate 20,761, forward strand.
ATATGAGTAAAGGATCCCAGCAAAAGGACCACCACCAAGCAGGAGAGCTGCAAAATACATCACCATGTTATTAAGAAAGGTGTCGGAACAGGCAAGTTGGACCATCTGATTGAGTTCACAGAAAAAGTGTGGGATTTCCAAGTTTGTACAGAAGGACAGTCTCAGTGCCAGTAAGCTCTGTAACAAGGAATTCAGGATACACATGATCCAGGACACCAGAACCAGCAGTCCACAGAGGCGGGGGTTCATGATGACTACGTAATGCAAGGGGTGACAGATGGCCACATAGCGGTCATAGGCCATCACACTCAGGAGAAAAACATCTAACACTGCAAAAAGTATGAGAAAATAAATCTGGGTGATGCAGCTTTCATAGGTTATGACTTTGCTTTGTGTCTGGATGTTGACCAGCATTTTTGGGATGGTGGTGGAGGTGAAACAGATGTCCACCAAGGACAGGTTGGAGAGGAAGAAGTACATGGGCGTGTGGAGGTGGGAGTCAGAGCTGACGGCCAGGATGATGAATAAGTTTCCAAGCACAGTGATCAGGTACATGGAGAGGAAAAGCCCAAATATCAGAAGCTGCAATTCTGGTTTCTCTGAAAATCCCAGAAGAAGAAATTCTGAAATTTGTGTAAGATTCCCTGGTTCCATGTGGTGGAGGTGACTACCAGAATAGATGAAAATAACATGACTAATTTTCACACAAACTTGCATTACTTACATATTTGAAATGCTACAATTTATATTTTTCTGTCAAGATATTACTTTTAATATTTTCTATATGGATATGGCCCCTTTCAGGGATCCCCTGTGCCACTTGAGATACGGTTGACCATGTTTAGGCACTGTCTAGGCTGTGAATATGGGGTGCTGAGGAACAAAAGTTTCTACAGTTCAATGATGGAGGAAGAATATAGGAGCTAATAATAAAATTATAAATTATTTTAGATGGTGACAAATGATATAAAGAAAAGGAAAGTAGATCTAAAGGTGAAAGTGATTAGGCATTGTATTTTTCATGGGTATATAGGTAAAATCTGCAAACAAGGTGACATTTTAACAGAGACCTCAAGTAAATGAGAGAGGAAAAGTTTTGAGATGTCCTAATTAAGTTAGAGTGGGGTCAGAGAGTGAGAGAAAGGACAATCTTTGGGGCCACCTAAAAAAAGAATGCTCACATTCCTCAATGTTCATTGGAGGTTTGAATCAACTTCTGTAGCAACCATTAGATGCCACTGCATCCTGCATGTGTATGAACTTTCGAGACCATTGCATGTAAACAATCAAAAGTTGTAAATATTTCTTCCTTATAGATTGTCCTAGAACTGCCCCATTTCACCTTTCCCAAGCCCCCTTATCTGTAGCTAATGTAAATTCTTTCAAAACAATTTACATCTTTCTTCTCTAAAACATTATGTATAAAAGAGCTTGTAAACTTTAGGACAGTGGGCACGTTTGTTTTTTTCTACCTAGCCTGATGCCAGTGGTTTAGACTTAATGGCCCTGGACCCGGTCCTTTTTTGGCTAGAATTTGTCTAATAAACCTTTTCTTTTAGAAAAGCTTTTTGCCCTGACATTTTTTTTAAGTTTAACATATGAGAATAAGGAAATGCAAGGTTTTATGGAGAAGTGTGTGCCTGGCAGAGGGACTGGACTTTGCAAAGGCCCTGAGGAAGGTGCTTGTTTCAAATGTTCAAATCAAAAAAAGTAAAGCCAGTATTCAAGGTGAATGAATGTGAGGGATAGTGATGAGAGATGGTGTTAGACAAGCTGAGGAGTGAAGTGGCCTCTCTGATACTGCTGAAACCTCAGGCACAGGGACTTTCTCGTCCATACTACCTCTTGCATTTTATTGCTCTTGTTGCAAAGAAGTCCCATGCATGGAAGCAGATCCCTCCTTAGTACCTTCTTTTACTGAGTTCTAGCTCCTGTAACTGCAAGAGTAACCTGGAATATATGATCCCTAGTCCCCCTGTTCTGAGGACACACACGCACGCGTGCGCGCAGACACAGCATACCATGGCCTCCCGCATACGTTATTTCCATTTCGTCTTAGCCTCAGCTATACTGATTGTGCTAGTAATGGCTACAACTTTTGCTGGCCAGATCAGTGTTCTTTCTCTGTTGTTACTATAGAAATAGTTCCCAGCAATTCCAATTCTTAAGCCTCCCGTAGTCAAACTTGAGCTCCGAACTGGGATGGCCATTCTGCTCTGTATTTACTAAAACATAAAAAAATTCTTCAATAAAGGTAAAGGAGAGAAAGAGAGTAGAAGGGAGAATGAAATGGATAGGGATGAATAGAGATTCAGTAAGCACAGGTTGTCCTTAAGAGACAGCGAGGAAGAACTCTTTTCTTTTGGTTCTGGTGGCTTTCTAACCCCGATTACATCATCACTTGATGCCCAGAAAAATAATAAGAACAAAAATGAATTTGTTCAAAAGATCAAAGAGGTGTTATCTTTATAGTGTCAAACATTTACAGATTATACACCCAAGAGAACATGAGAAAGGGATAAAGCAACACTTGACAAAAGAAAAACATAAGTATCATGAAAGTTGGACCTTTTTAGTATCAAACAGTAGAAAGACTTGTTT
>PUFA01002755.1:0-23360 GCA_003508835.1 Eonycteris spelaea
ACATATATGTATATGGAAGCTGTGGCAAAACCCTCTTTTTGAACGCCCATTCAAGGTCCAGAGGGGATTTCTGAGAAATGTCACTTGCGGCACTTGCAGAGGCTACCCTGGCCTGGGCTCAGGGAGGGCAGGTTCCGGCCTCACCATATACATACATGTGTAAGTTTATATGTATATATATATATATGCACATATATGTATATGGAAGCTGTGGCAAAACCTCTTTTTTGACGCCCATTTCAAGGTCCAGGGGCGGATTTCTGAGAAATGTCTCGCTTGCGGCACTTGCAGAGGCTACCCTGGCCTGGGCTCAGAGAGGGCAGGATCAGGCATCGGCCTACCCTGGCTGCACAGCTTTGAGGGACCTGGGCCACCACAGGACTCCTTGGCGTCCAGACTATGTTTCAGTGCACTCTCTGTCCTCAGGGCTGCGTCAAGGAACGCACACGGCCTGCTGTGGCCCACACTAGCATCCTCCGAGCAGGCATCCATCCCTGTGGAGGAAAAGGCAGTGTGGCGGCCTCGGCCTGGGGCAAAAGGGGATTGGGGCACACGTCACCCAGCTGTGGGTCTGAATTAGGATTCTGTCACTTGTGACCTAGTGTTCAGTCTCGGAGACTCACTTTTCCATCTTAAATGCTCAGCAAAGGCCCAGCGGGACGAGCTCAGGCCAACAGTGAGGGAGGGCGAGGCCTGGATTTCCTGCAAGATCCGTGGGCCACAGGGCCTGGTTCTTCTCAAATTCACCATATACATATATGTGTAAGTATATATGTACATATATATGCCATATATGTATATGGAAGCTGTGGCAAAACCCTTTTTTGACGCCCATTTCAAGGTCCAGAGGTGGATTTCTGAGAAATGCTCACTTGCGGCACTTGCAGAGGCTACCCTGGCCTGGGCTCAGGGAGGGCAGGTTCCGGCTCCACCATATACATACATGTGTAAGTTTATATGTATATATATATTATATATATGCACATATATGTATATGGATAGCTGTGGCAAAACCCTCTTTTTGACGCCCATTTCAAGGTCCAGGGGCGGATTTCTGAGAAATGTCTCGCTTGCGCACTTGCAGAGGCTACCCTGGCCTGGGCTCAGAGAGGGCAGGATCAGGCATCGGCTACCCTGGCTGCACAGCTTTGAGGGACCTGGGCCACCACACAGGACTCTCTTGGCGTCCAGACTATGTGTTCAGTGCACTCTCTGTCCTCAGGGCTGCGTCAAGGAACGCACACGGCCTGCTGTGGCCCACACTAGCATCCTCCGAGCAGGCATCCATCCCTGTGGAGGAAAGGCAGTGTGGCGGCCTCGGCCTGGGGCAAAGGGAGATTTGGGGCAACACGTCACCCAGCTGTGGGTCTGAATTAGGATTCTGTCACTTGTGACCTTAGTGTTCAGTCTCGGAGACTCACTTTTCCATCTTAAATGCTCAGCAAAGGCCCAGCGGGACGAGCTCAGGCCCAACAGTGAGGAGGGCGAGGCCTGGATTTCCTGCAAGATCCGTGGGCCACAGGGCCTGGTTCTTCTCAAATTCACCATATAATATATGTGTAAGTATATATGTACATATATATGCACATATATGTATATGAAGCTGTGGCAAAACCCTCTTTTTTGACGCCCCATTTCAAGGTCCAGAGGTGGATTTCTGAGAAATGCCTCACTTGCGGCACTTGCAGAGGCTACCCTGGCCTGGGCTCAGGGAGGGCAGGTTCCGGCCTCCACCATATACATACATGTGTAAGTTTATATGTAATATATATATATATATGCACATATTGTATATGAAGCTGTGGCAAAACCCTCTTTTTTGACGCCCATTTCAAGGTCCAGGGGCGGATTTCTGAGAAATGTCTGCTTGCGGCACTTGCAGAGGCTACCCTGGCCTGGGCTCAGAGAGGGCAGGATCAGGCATCGGCCTACCCTGGCTGCACAGCTTTGAGGGACCTGGGCCACCACACAGGACTCCTTGGCGTCCAGACTGTTCAGTGCACTCTCTGTCCTCAGGGCTGCGTCAAGGAACGCACACGGGCCTGCTGTGGCCCACACAGCATCCTCCGAGCAGGCATCCATCCCTGTGGAGGAAAAGGCAGTGTGGCGGCCTCGGCCTGGGGCAAAAGGGAGATTTGGGGCACACGTACCCAGCTGTGGGTCTGAATTAGGATTCTGTCACTTGTGACCTTAGTGTTCAGTCTCGGAGACTCACTTTTCATTTAAATGCTCAGCAAAGGCCCAGCGGGACGAGCTCAGGCCCAACAGTGAGGGAGGGCGAGGCTGGTTTCCTGCAAGATCCGTGGGCCACAGGGCCTGGTTCTTCTCAAATTCACCATATACATATATGTGGTAAGTATATGTACATATATATGCACATATATGTATATGGAAGCTGTGGCAAAACCTCTTTTTTGACGCCCATTTCAAGGTCCAGAGGTGGATTTCTGAGAAATGCCTCACTTGCGGCACTTGCAGAGGCTACCCTGGCTGGGCTCAGGAGGCAGGTTCCGGCCTCCACCATAATATACATGTGTAAGTTTTATGTATTATTATATATATATATGCACATATATGTATATGGAAGCTGTGGCAAAACCCTTTTTTTGACGCCATTTCAAGGTCCAGGGGGGATTTCTGAGAAAATGTCTCGCTTGCGGCACTTGCAGAGGCTACCCTGGCTGGGCTCAGAGAGGGCAGGATCAGGCATCGGCCTACCTGGCTGCAACAGCTTTGAGGACCTGGGCCACCACACAGGACTCCTTGGCGTCCAGACTATGTTTCAGTGCACTCTCTGTCCTCAGGGCGCGTCAAGGAACGCACACGGGCTGGTGGCCACACTAGCATCCTCCGAGCAGGCATCCACCCTGTGGAGGAAAAGGCAGTGTGGGGCCTGGCCTGGGGCAAAAGGGAGATTTGGGGCACACGTCACGCTGTGGGGTCTGAATTAGGATTCTGTCACTTGTGACCTTAGTGTCAGTCTCGGAGACTCACTTTTCCTCTTTAAAATGCTCAGCAAGGCCCAGCGGGACGAGCTCAGGCCCAACAGTGAGGGAGGGCGAGGCCTGGATTTTCCTGCAAGATCCGTGGGCCCAGGGCCTGGTTCTTCTCAAATTCACCATATACTATATGTGTAAGTATATATGTCATATATATGCACATATATGTATATGGAAGCTGTGGCAAAACCCTCTTTTTTTGACGCCCATTTCAAGGTCCAGAGGTGGATTTCTGAGAAATGCCTCACTTGCGGCACTTGCAGAGGCTACCCTGGCCTGGCTCAGGGAGGCAGGTTCCGGCCTCCACCATATACATACATGTGTGAAGTTATATGTATATATATATATATAAGCACATATGTATATGGAGCTGTGGCAAAACCCTCTTTTTTGACGCCCATTTCAAGCCAGGGGGGATTTCTGAGAAATGTCTCGCTTGCGGCACTTGCAGAGGCTACCCTGGCTGGCTCAGAGGGCAGGATCAGATCGGCCTACCCTGGCTGCACAGCTTTGAGGGACCTGGGCCACACACAGGACTCCTTGGCGTCCACTATGTTTCAGTGCACTCTTGTCCTAGGGCTGCGTCAAGGAACGCACACGGGCTGCCTGTGCCCACACTAGCATCCTCCGAGCAGGCATCCATCCCTGTGGAGGAAAAGGCAGTGTGGCGGCCTCGGCCTGGGGCAAAAGGGAGATTTGGGGACACGTCACCCAGCTGTGGGTCTGAATTAGGATTCTGTCACTTGTGACTTAGTGTCAGTCTCGGAGACTCACTTTTCCATCTTAAAATGCTCAGCAAAGGCCCAGCGGGACGAGCTCAGGCCCAACAGTGAGGAGGGCGAGGCTGGATTTCCTGCAAGATCCGTGGGCCACAGGGCTGGTTCTTCTCAAATTCACCTATACATATATGTGTAAGTATATAGTACATATATTGCACATATATGTATATGGAAGCTGTGGCAAAACCCTCTTTTTTGACGCCCATTTCAAGGTCCAGAGGTGGATTTCTGGAGAAATGCCTCAATTGCGGCAACTTGCAGAGCTACCCTGGCCTGGCTCAGGGAGCAAGTTCCGGCCTCCACCATGTACATACATGTGTAAGTTTATAGTATTATATATATATATATATATGCACATATATGTATATGGAAGCTGTGGCAAAACCCTCTTTTTTGACGCCCATTTCAAGGTCCAGGGGCGGATTTCTGAGAAATGTCTCGCTGCGGCACTTGAGAGGCTACCCTGGCCTGGCCTGAAGAGAGCAGGATCAGGCATCGGCTACCCTGGGCACAGCTTTGAGGGACTGGGCCACCACACAGGACTCCTTGGCGTTCCAGACTATGTTTCAGTGCACTCTCTGTCCTCAGGGCTGCGTCAAGGAACGCACACGGGCCTGCTGTGGCCCACACTAGCATCCTCCGAGCAGGCATCCATCCCTGTGGAGGAAAAGGCAGTGTGGCGGCCTCGGCCTGGGGCAAAAGGGAGATTTTGGGGCACACGTCACCCAGCTGTGGGTCTGAATTAGGATTCTGTCACTTGTGACCTTAGTGTTCAGTCTCGGAGACTCACTTTTCCATCTTAAATGCTCAGCAAAGGGCCCAGCGGGACGAGCTCAGGCCCAACAGTGAGGGAGGGCGAGGCCTGGATTTCCTGCAAGATCCGTGGGCCACAGGGCCTGGTTTTTCTCAAATTCACCATATACATATATGTGTAAGTATATATGTACATATATATGCACATATATGTATATGGAAGCTGTGGCAAAACCCTCTTTTTTGACGCCCATTTCAAGGTCCAGAGGTGGATTTCTGAGAAATGCCTCACTTGCGGCACTTGCAGAGGCTACCCTGGCCTGGGCTCAGGGAGGGCAGGTTCCGGCCTCCACATATACATACATGTGTAAGTTATATGTATATATATATATATATATATATATAGTGCACATATATGTATATGGAGCTGTGGCAAACCCTCTTTTTTGACGCCCATTTTAAGGTCCAGGGCGGATTTCTGAGAATGTCTCGCTTGCGGCACTTGCAGAGGCTACCCTGGCCTGGGCTCAGAGAGGGCAGGATCAGGCATCGGCCTACCCTGGGCTGCACAGCTTTGAGGGACCTGGGCCACACACAGGACTCCTTGGCGTCCAGACTATGTTTCAGTGCACTCTCTGTCCTCAGGTGCGTCAAGGAACGCACACGGGCCTGCTGTGGCCCACACTAGCATCCTCCGAGCAGGCATCCATCCCTGTGGAGGAAAAGGCAGTGTGGCGGCCTCGGCCTGGGGCAAAAGGGAGATTTGGGGCACACGTCACCCAGCTGTGGGTCTGAATTAGGATTCTGTCACTTGTGACCTTAGTGTTCAGTCTCGGAGACTCACTTTTCCATCTTAATGCTCAGCAAAGGCCCAGCGGGACGAGCTCAGGCCCAACAGTGAGGGAGGGCGAGGCCTGGATTTCCTGCAAGATCCGTGGGCCACAGGGCCTGGTTCTTCTCAAATTCACCATATACATATATGTGTAAGTATATATGTACATATATATGCACATATATGTATATGGAAGCTGTGGCAAAACCCTCTTTTTTGACGCCCATTTCAAGGTCCAGAGGTGGATTTCTGAGAAATGCCTCACTTGCGGCACTTGCAGAGGCTACCCTGGCCTGGGCTCAGGGAGCGCAGCTTCCGGCATCCACATGTACATACATGTGTAAGTTTATATGTATATATATATATATATATGCACATATATGTATATGGAAGCTGTGGCAAAACCCTCTTTTTTGACGCCCATTTCAAGGTCCAGGGCGGATTTCTGAGAAATGTCTCGCTTGCGGCACTTGCAGAGGCTACCCTGGCCTGGGTCTCAGAGAGGGCAGGATCAGGCATCGGCCTACCCTGGCTGCACAGCTTTGAGGGACCTGGGCCACCACACAGGACTCCTTGGCGTCCAGACTATGTTTCAGTGCACTCTCTGTCCTCAGGGCTGCGTCAAGGAACGCACACGGGCCTGCTGTGGCCCACACTAGCATCCTCCGAGCAGGCATCCATCCCTGTGGAGGAAAAGGCAGTGTGGGGCCTCGGCCTGGGGCAAAAAGGGAGATTTGGGGCACACGTCACCCAGCTGTGGGTCTGAATTAGGATTCTGTCACTTGTGACCTTAGTGTTCAGTCTCGGAGACTCACTTTTCCATCTTAAATGCTCAGCAAAGGCCCAGCGGGACGAGCTCAGGCCCAACAGTGAGGGAGGGGAGGCCTGGATTTTGCAAGATCCGTGGGCCACAGGGCCTGGTTCTTCTCAAATTCACCATATACATATATGTGTAAGTATATATGTACATATATATGCACATATATGTATATGGAAGCTGTGGCAAAACCCTCTTTTTTGACGCCCATTTCAAGGTCCAGAGGTGGATTTCTGAGAAATGCCTCACTTGCGGCACTTGCAGAGGTACCCTGGCCTGGGCAGGGAGCGCAGGTTCCGGCCTCCACCATATACATACATGTGTAAGTTTATATGTATATATTATATATATATATATGCACATATATGTATATGGAAGCTGTGGCAAAACCCTCTTTTTTGACGCCCATTTCAAGGTCCAGGGGCGGATTTCTGAGAAATGTCTCGCTTGCGGCACTTGCAGAGGCTACCCTGGCCTGGGCTCAGAGAGGGCAGGATCAGGCATCGGCCTACCCTGGCTGCACAGCTTTGAGGGACCTGGGCCACCACACAGGACTCCTTGGCGTCTCAGACTATGTTTCAGTGCACTCTCTGTCCTCAGGGCTGCGTCAAGGAACGCACACGGGCCTGCTGTGGCCCACACTAGCATCCTCCGAGCAGGCATCCATCCCTGTGGAGGAAAAGGCAGTGTGGCGGCCTCGGCCTGGGGCAAAAGGGAGATTTGGGGCACACGTCACCCAGCTGTGGGTCTGAATTAGGATTCTGTCACTTGTGACCTTAGTGTTCAGTTCGGATCACTTTTCCATCTTAAATGCTCAGCAAAGGCCCAGCGGGACGAGCTCAGGCCCAACAGTGAGGAGGGCGAGGCCTGGATTTCCTGCAAGATCCGTGGGCCACAGGGCCTGGTTCTTCTCAAATTCACCATATACATATATGTGTAAGTATATATTACATATATATGCACATATATGTATATGGAAGCTGTGGCAAAACCCTCTTTTTGACGCCCATTTCAAGGTCCAGAGGTGGATTTCTGAGAAATGCCTCACTTGCGGCACTTGCAGAGGCTACCCTGGCCTGGGCTCAGGGAGCAGGTTCCGGCCTCCACATTACATACATGTGTAAGTTTATATGTATATATATATATATATATATATAATAATGCACATATATGTATATGGAAGCTGTGGCAAAACCCTCTTTTTTGACGCCCATTTCAAGGTCCAGGGGCGGATTTCTGAGAAATGTCTCGCTTGCGGCACTTGCAGAGGCTACCCTGGCCTGGGCTCAGAGAGGGCAGGATCAGGCATCGGCCTACCTGGCTGCACAGCTTTGAGGGACCTGGGCCACCACACAGGACTCCTTGGCGTCCAGACTATGTTTCAGTGCACTCTCTGTCCTCAGGGCTGCGTCAAGGAACGCACACGGGCCTGCTGTGGCCCACACTAGCATCCTCCGAGCAGGCATCCATCCCTGTGGAGGAAAAGGCAGTGTGGCGGCCTCGGCCTGGGGCAAAAGGGAGATTTGGGGCACACGTCACCCAGCTGTGGGTCTGAATGGATTCTGTCACTTGTGACCTTAGTGTTCAGTCTCGGAGACTCACTTTTCCATCTTAAATGCTCAGCAAAGGCCCAGCGGGACGAGCTCAGGCCCAACAGTGAGGGAGGGCGAGGCCTGGATTTCCTGCAAGATCCGTGGGCCACAGGGCCTGGTTCTTCTCAAATTCACCATATACATATATGTGTAAGTATATATGTACATATATATGCACATATATGTATATGGAAGCTGTGGCAAAACCCTCTTTTTTGACGCCCATTTCAAGGTCCAGAGGTGGATTTCTGAGAAATGCCTCACTTGCGGCACTTGCAGAGGCTACCCTGGCCTGGGCTCAGGGAGCGCAGCTTCCGGCATCCAACATATACATACATGTGTAAGTTTATATGTATATATATATATATATGCACATATATGTATATGGAAGCTGTGGCAAAACCCTCTTTTTTGACGCCCATTTCAAGGTCCAGGGGCGGATTTCTGAGAAATGTCTCGCTTGCGGCACTTGCAGAGGCTACCGGCCTGGGCTCAGAGAGGGCAGGATCAGGCATCGGCCTACCCTGGCTGCACAGCTTTGAGGGACCTGGGCCACCACACAGGACTCCTTGGCGTCCAGACTATGTTTAGTGCACTCTCTGTCCTCAGGGCTGCGTCAAGGAACGCACACGGGCCTGCTGTGGCCCACACTAGCATCCTCCGAGCAGCATCCATCCCTGTGGAGGAAAAGGCAGATGTGGCGGCCTCGGCCTGGGGCAAAAGGGAGATTTGGGGCACACGTCACCCAGCTGTGGGTCTGAATTAGGATTCTGTCACTTGTGACCTTAGTGTTCAGTCTCGGAGACTCACTTTTCCATCTTAAATGCTCAGCAAAGGCCCAGCGGGACGAGCTCAGGCCCAACAGTGAGGGAGGGCGAGCCTGGATTTCCTGCAAGATCCGTGGGCCACAGGGCCTGGTTCTTCTCAAATTCACCATATATATATGTGTAAGTATATATGTACATATATATGCACATATATGTATATGGAAGCTGTGGCAAAACCCTCTTTTTTGACGCCCATTTCAAGGTCCAGAGGTGGATTTTCTGAGAAATGCCTCACTTGCGGCACTTGCAGAGGCTACCCTGGCCTGGGCTCAGGGAGGGCGAGGTTCCGGCTCCACATATACATACATGTGTAAGTTTATATGTATATAAATATATATATATATCACATATATGTATATGGAAGCTGTGGCAAAACCCTCTTTTTTGACGCCCATTTCAAGGTCCAGGGGCGGATTTCTGAGAAATGTCTCGCTTGCGGCACTTGCAGAGGCTACCCTGGCCTGGGCTCAGAGGGCAGGATCAGGCATCGGCCTACCCTGGCTGCACAGCTTTGAGGGACCTGGGCCACCACACAGGACTCCTTGGCGTCCAGACTATGTTTCAGTGCACTCTCTGTCCTCAGGGCTGCGTCAAGGAACGCACACGGGCCTGCTGTGGCCCACACTAGCATCCTCCGAGCAGGCATCCATCCCTGTGGAGGAAAAGGCAGTGTGGCGGCCTCGGCCTGGGCAAAAGGAGATTTGGGGCACACGTCACCCAGCTGGGTCTGAATTAGGATTCTGTCACTTGTGACCTTAGTGTTCAGTCTCGGAGACTCACTTTTCCATCTTAAATGCTCAGCAAAGGCCCAGCGGGACGAAGCTCAGGCCCAACAGTGAGGGAGGGCGAGGCCTGGATTTCCTGCAAGATCCGTGGGCCACAGGGCCTGGTTCTTCTCAAATTCACCATATACATATATGTGTAAGTATATATGTACATATATATGCACATATATGTATATGGAAGCTGTGGCAAAACCCTCTTTTTTGACGCCCATTTCAAGGTCCAGAGGTGGATTTCTGAGAAATGCCTCACTTGCGGCACTTGCAGAGGCTACCCTGGCCTGGGCTCAGGGAGGGCAGTTCCGGCCTCCAAATACATACATGTGTAAGTTTATATGTATATATATATATATATATATATGCACATATATGTATATGGAAGCTGTGGCAAAACCCTCTTTTTTGACGCCCATTTCAAGGTCCAGGGGCGGATTTCTGAGAAATGTCTCGCTTGCGGCACTTGCAGAGGCTACCCTGGCCTGGGCTCAGAGAGGGCAGGATCAGGTCGGCCTACCCTGGCTGCACAGCTTTGAGGACCTGGGCCACCACACAGGACTCCTTGGCGTCCAGACTATGTTTAGTGCATCTCTGTCTCAGGGCTGCGTCAAGGAACGCACACGGGCCTGCTGTGGCCACACTAGCATCCTCCGAGCAGGCATCCATCCCTGTGGAGGAAAAGGCAGTGTGGCGGCCTCGGCCTGGGGCAAAAGGGAGATTTGGGGCACACGTCACCAGCTGTGGGTCTGAATTAGGATTCTGTCACTTGTGACCTTAGTGTTCAGTCTCGGAGACTCACTTTTCCATCTTAAATGCTCAGCAAAGGCCCAGCGGGACGAGCTCAGGCCCCAACAGTGAGGGAGGGCGAGGCCTGGATTTCCTGCAAGATCGTGGGCACAGGGCCTGGTTCTTCTCAAATTACCATATACATATAATGTGTAAGTATATATGTTACAAATATATATGCACATAATGTATATGGAAGCTGTGGCAAAACCCTCTTTTTTGACGCCATTTAAGGTCCAGAGGTGGATTTCTGAGAAATGCCTCACTTGCGGCACTTGCAGAGGCTACCCTGGCCTGGGCTCAGGGAGGGCAGTTCCGGCCATCCAACCATATACATACATGTGTAAGTTTATATGTATATTTATATATTTATATATGCACATATATGTATATGGAACGTGGCAAACCCTCTTTTTTTTGACGCCCATTTCAAGGTCCAGGGGCGGATTTCTGAGAAATGTCTGCTTGCGGCACTTGCAGAGGCTACCCTGGCCTGGGCTCAGAGAGGGCAGGATAGGCATCGGCCTACCCTGGCTGCACAGCTTTGAGGGACCTGGGCCACACACAGGACTCCTTGGCGTCCAGACTATGTTTCAGTGCACTCTCTGTCCTCAGGGCTGCGTCAAGGAACGCACACAGGCCTGCTGGGCCCACACAGCATCCTCCGAGCAGGCATCCATCCCTGTGGAGGAAAAGGCAGTGTGGCGGCCTCGGCCTGGGAAAAGGGATTTAGGGCCACGTCACCCAGCTGTGGGTCTGAATTCGGATTCTGTCACTTGTGACCTTAGTGTTCAGTCTCGAGACTCACTTTTCCATCTGAAATGCTCAGCAAAGGCCCAGCGGGACGAGCTCAGGCCAACAGTGGGAGGGAGGCCTGGATTTCTGCAAGATCCGTGGGCCACAGGGCCTGGTTCTTCAATTCACCACCATATACATATATGTGTAAGTTATATGTACATATATATGCACATATATGTATATGGAAGCTGTGGCAAAACCCTCTTTTTTGACGCCCATTTCAAGCTCCAGAGGGGATTTCTGAGAATGTCCTCACTTGCGGCACTTGCAGAGGCTACCCTGGCCTGGGCTCAGGAGGGCAGGTTCAGGCCTCCCACCATATACATATGTGTAAGTTTATATTATATATATATATATGCACATATATGTATATGGAAGCTGTGGCAAAACCCTCTTTTTTGACGCCCATTTCAAGCTCCAGGGGCGGATTTCTGAGGAAATGTCTCGCTTGCGGCACTTGCAGAGGCTACCCTGGCCTGGGCTCAGGAGGGCAGGTCAGGCATCGGCCGGACCTGGCTGCACAGCTTTGAGGGACCTTGGGCCACACACAGGGCTCCTTGGGGTCCAGACTGTGTCCCAGTGCACTCTCTGTCCTCAGGGCGCGTCAAGGAAACGCACACAGGCCTGCTGTGGGACCCACACTAGCATCCTCCGAGCAGGCATCCATCCCTGTGGAGGAAAGGCAGTGGCGGCCTCGGCCTAGGGGAAAGGGAGATTTAGGGGCACACCTCACACAGCTGTGGTCTGAATTCGATTCTGTCACTGTGACCTTAGTGTTCAGCTCTCGAGGCTCACTTTTCCATCTTAAATGCTCAGCAAAGGCCAGCAGGCGAGCTCAGGCCCAACAGTGAGGGAAGGGAGGCCTGGATTTGCCTGCAAGATCCGTGGGCCACAGGGCCTGGGTTCTTCTCAAATTCACCATATACATATATGTGTAAGTTATATGTACATATATATGCACATATATGTATATGGAACTGTGGCAAAACCCTCTTTTTTGACGCCCATTTCAAGCTCCAGAGGTGATTTTCTGAGAAATGCTCACTTGCGGCACTTGCAGAGGCTACCCTGGCCTGGGCTCAGGGAGGGCAGGTTCCGGCCTCACACCATATACATACATGTGTAAGTTTTATGTATATATATATATATATATATAGCCATATATGTATATGGAAGCTGTGGCAAAACCCTTTTTTTGACGCCCATTTCAAGCTCCAGGGGCGGATTTCTGAGAAATGTCTCGTTGCGGCATTGCAGAGGCTACTACTGGCCTGGGCTCAGGAGGGGCAGGATCAGGCATCGGCCTACCCGGCTGCACAGCTTGAGGGACCTGGGCCACCACACAGGGCTCCTTGGCGTCCAGACTATGTTTAGTCACTCTCTGTCCTCAGCTGCGTCAAGGAACGCACACGGCTGCTGTGGCCACACTAGCATCCTCGCGAGCAGGCACCTCCCTGTGAAAGGCAGTGTGGCGCCTCGGCCTGGGCAAAAGGGAAGATTTAGGGGCACACGTCACAGCTGTGGTCTGAATTAGGATTCTGTCCACTTGTGACCTTAGTGTTCAGTCTCGAGACTCACTTTTCCATCTGAAATGCTCAGCAAAGCCAGCGGGACGAGCTCAGGCCCAACCGTGAGGAGGGCGAGCCTGGATTTCCTGCAAGATCCGTGGGCCGACAGGGCCTGGTTCTTCTCAATTCACCATATACATATATGTGTAAGTTATATGTACATATATATGCACATATATGTATATGGAAGCTGTGGCAAAACCCTCTTTTTGACGCCCATTTCAAGGTCCAGGGTGGATTTCTGAAGAAATGCCTCACTTGCGGCACTTGCAGAGGCTACCCTGGCCTGGCTCAGGGAGGGCAGGTTCGGCCTCACCAATAACTACATAGCATGTGTAAGTTTATTGTAAATATAATATATGCACATATATGTATAATGGAAGCTGTGGAAAACCCTCTTTTTTGACGGCCCATTTCAAGGTCCAGGGGCGGATTTCTGAGAAAATGTCTCGCTTGCGGCACTTGCAGAGGCTACCCTGGCCTGGGCTGAGGGGCAGATCAGGCACGGCCTACGCTGCTGCACAGCTTGAGGGACCTGGGGCCACCACACAGGACTCCTTGGCGTCCAGACTAGTTTCAGTGCACTCTCTGTCCTCAGGGCTGCGTCAGGAACGCACACGGCCTGCTGTGGCCACACTAGCATCCCGAGCAGGCATCCATCCCTGTGGAGGAAAAGGCAGTGTGGCGGCCTCGGCCTGGGGCAAAAGGGAGATTTGGGGCACACGTCACCCAGCTGTGGGTCTGAATTAGGATTCTGTCACTTGTGACCTTAGTGTTCAGTCTCGGGACTCACTTTTCCATCTTAAATGCTCAGCAAAGGCCCAGCGGACGAGCTCAGGCCCAACAGTGAGGGAGGGAGGCCTGGATTTCCTGCAAGATCCGTGGGCCACAGGGCCTGGTTCTTCTCAAATTCACCATATACATATATGTGTAAGTATATATGTACATATATATGCACATATATGTATATGGAAGCTGTGGCAAAACCCTCTTTTTGACGCCCATTTCAAGGTCCAGAGGTGGATTTCTGAGAATGCCTCACTTGCGGCACTTGCAGAGGCTACCCTGGCCTGGGCTCAGGGAGGGCAGGTTCCGGCCTCCACCATATACATACATGTGTAAGTTATATGTATATATATATATATATATGCACATATATGTATATGGAAGCTGTGGCAAAACCCTCTTTTTTGACGCCCATTTCAAGCCAGGGGCGGATTTCTGAGAAATGTCTCGCTTGCGGCACTTGCAGAGGCTACCCTGGCCTGGGCTCAGAGAGGGCAGGATCAGGCATCGGCCTACCCTGGCTGCACAGCTTTGAGGGACCTGGGCCACCACACAGGACTCCTTGGCGTCCAGACTATGTTTCAGTGCACTCTCTGTCCTCAGGGCTGCGTCAAGGAACGCACACAGGGCCTGCTGTGGCCCACACTAGCATCCTCCGAGCAGGCATCCATCCCTGTGGAGGAAAAGGCAGTGTGGCGGCCTCGGCCTGGGGCAAAAGGGAGATTTGGGGCACACGTCACCCAGCTGTGGGTCTGAATTAGGATTCTGTCACTTGTGACCTTAGTGTTCAGTCTCGGAGACTCACTTTTCCATCTTAAATGCTCAGCAAAGGCCCAGCGGGACGAGCTCAGGCCCAACAGTGAGGGAGGGCGAGGCCTGGATTTCCTGCAAGATCCGTGGGCCACAGGGCCTGGTTCTTCTCAAATTCACCATATACATATATGTGTAAGTATATATGTACATATATATGCACATATATGTATATGGAAGCTGTGGCAAAACCCTCTTTTTTGACGCCCATTTCAAGGTCCAGAGGTGGATTTCTGAGAAATGCCTCACTTGCGGCACTTGCAGAGGCTACCCTGGCCTGGGCTCAGGGAGGGCAGGTTCCGGCCTCCACCATATACATACATGTGTAAGTTTATATGTATATATATATATATATGCACATATATGTATATGGAAGCTGTGGCAAAACCCTCTTTTTTGACGCCCATTTCAAGGTCCAGGGGCGGATTTCTGAGAAATGTCTCGCTTGCGGCACTTGCAGAGGCTACCCTGGCCTGGGCTCAGAGAGGGCAGGATCAGGCATCGGCCTACCCTGGCTGCACAGCTTTGAGGGACCTGGGCCACCACACAGGACTCCTTGGCGTCCAGACTATGTTTCAGTGCACTCTCTGTCCTCAGGGCTGCGTCAAGGAACGCACACGGCCTGCTGTGGCCCACACTAGCATCCTCCGAGCAGGCATCCATCCCTGTGGAGGAAAAGGCAGTGTGCGGCCTCGGCCTGGGGAAAAGGGAGATTTGGGGCACACGTCACCCAGCTGTGGGTCTGAATTAGGATTCTGTCACTTGTGACCTTAGTGTTCAGTCTCGAGACTCACTTTTCCATCTTAAATGCTCAGCAAAGGCCCAGCGGACGAGCTCAGGCCCAACAGTGAGGGAGGGCGAGGCCTGGATTTCCTGCAAGATCCGTGGGCCACAGGGCCTGGTTCTTCTCAAATTCACCATATACATATATGTGTAAGTATATATGTACATATATATGCACATATATGTATATGGAAGCTGTGGCAAAACCCTCTTTTTTGACGCCCATTTCAAGGTCCAGAGGTGGATTTCTGAGAAATGCCTCACTTGCGGCACTTGCAGAGGCTACCCTGGCCTGGGCTCAGGGAGCGGCAGGTTCCGTCACCATAATACATACATGTGTAAGTTATATGTATATATATATATATATATATGCACATATATGTATATGGAAGCTGTGGCAAAACCCTCTTTTTTGACGCCCATTTCAAGGTCCAGGGGCGGATTTCTGAGAAATGTCTCGCTTGCGGCACTTGCAGAGGCTACCCTGGCCTGGGCTCAGAGGGCAGGATCAGGCATCGGCCTACCCTGGCTGCACAGCTTTGAGGGACCTGGCCACCACACAGGACTCCTTGGCGTCCAGACTATGTTTCAGTGCACTCTCTGTCCTCAGGGCTGCGTCAAGGAACGCACACGGGCCTGCTGTGGCCCACACTAGCATCCTCCGAGCAGGCATCCATCCCTGTGGAGGAAAAGGCAGTGTGGCGGCCTCGGCCTGGGGCAAAAGGGAGATTTGGGGCACACGTCACCCAGCTGTGGGTCTGAATTAGGATTCTGTCACTTGTGACCTTAGTGTTCAGTCTCGAGACTCACTTTTCCATCTTAAATGCTCAGCAAAGGCCCAGCGGACGAGCTCAGGCCCAACAGTGAGGGAGGGCGAGGCCTGGATTTCCTGCAAGATCCGTGGGCCACAGGGCCTGGTTCTTCTCAAATTCACCATATACATATATGTGTAAGTATATATGTACATATATATGCACATATATGTATATGGAAGCTGTGGCAAAACCCTCTTTTTTGACGCCCATTTCAAGGTCCAGAGGTGGATTTCTGAGAAATGCCTTCACTTGCGGCACTTGCAGAGGCTACCCTGGCCTGGGCTCAGGGAGGGCAGGTTCCGGCCTCCACCATATACATACATGTGTAAGTTTTATATGTATATATATATATATAGCACATATATGTATATGGAAGCTGTGGCAAAACCCTCTTTTTTGACGCCCATTTCAAGGTCCAGGGGCGGATTTCTGAGAAATGTCTCGCTTGCGGCACTTGCAGAGGCTACCCTGGCCTGGGCTCAGAGAGGGCAGGATCAGGCATCGGCCTACCCTGGCTGCAAGCTTTGAGGGACCTGGGCCACCACACAGGACTCCTTGGCGTCCAGACTATGTTCAGTGCACTCTCTGTCCTCAGGGCTGCGTCAAGGAACGCACACGGGCCTGCTGTGGCCCACACTAGCATCCTCCGAGCAGGCATCCATCCCTGTGGAGGAAAAGGCAGCGTGGCGGCCTCGGCCTGGGGCAAAAGGGAGATTTGGGGCACACGTCACCCAGCTGTGGGTCTGAATTAGGATTCTGTCACTTGTGACCTTAGTGTTCAGTCTCGGAGACTCACTTTTCCATCTTAAATGCTCAGCAAAGGCCCAGCGGGACGAGCTCAGGCCCAACAGTGAGGGAGGGCGAGGCCTGGATTTCCTGCAAGATCCGTGGGCCACAGGGCCTGGTTCTTCTCAAATTCACCATATACATATATGTGTAAGTATATATGTACATATATATGCACATATATGTATATGGAAGCTGTGGCAAAACCCTCTTTTTTGACGCCCATTTCAAGGTCCAGAGGTGGATTTCTGAGAAATGCCTCACTTGCGGCACTTGCAGAGGCTACCCTGGCCTGGGCTCAGGGAGGGCAGGTTCCGGCCTCCACCATATACATACATGTGTAAGTTTATATGTATATATATATATATATGCACATATATGTATATGGAAGCTGTGGCAAAACCCTCTTTTTTGACGCCCATTTCAAGGTCCAGGGGCGGATTTCTGAGAAATGTCTCGCTTGCGGCACTTGCAGAGGCTACCCTGGCCTGGGCTCAGAGAGGGCAGGATCAGGCATCGGCCTACCCTGGCTGCACAGCTTTGAGGGACCTGGGCCACACACAGGACTCCTTGGCGTCCAGACTGTTTCAGTGCACTCTCTGTCCTCAGGGCTGCGTCAAGGAACGCACACGGGCCTGCTGTGGCCCACACTAGCATCCTCCGAGCAGGCATCCATCCTGTGGAGGAAAAGGCAGTGTGGCGGCCTCGGCCTGGGGCAAAAGGGAGATTTGGGGCACACGTCACCCAGCTGTGGGTCTGAATTAGGATTCTGTCACTTGTGACCTTAGTGTTCAGTCTCGGAGACTCACTTTTCCATCTTAAATGCTCAGCAAAGGCCCAGCGGGACGAGCTCAGGCCCAACAGTGAGGGAGGGCGAGGCCTGGATTTCCTGCAAGATCCGTGGGCCACAGGGCCTGGTTCTTCTCAAATTCACCATATACATATATGTGTAAGTATATATGTACATATATATGCACATATATGTATATGGAAGCTGTGGCAAAACCCTCTTTTTGACGCCCATTTCAAGGTCCAGAGGTGGATTTCTGAGAAATGCCTCACTTGCGGCACTTGCAGAGGCTACCCTGGCCTGGGCTCAGGGAGGGCAGGTTCCGGCCTCCACCATATACATACATGTGTAAGTTTATATGTATATATATATATATGCACATATATGTATATGGAAGCTGTGGCAAAACCCTCTTTTTTGACGCCCATATTCAAGGTCCAGGGGCGGATTTCTGAGAAATGTCTCGCTTGCGGCACTTGCAGAGGCTACCCTGGCCTGGGCTCAGAGAGGGCAGGATCAGGCATCGGCCTACCCTGGCTGCACAGCTTTGAGGGACCTGGGCCACCACACAGGACTCCTTGGCGTCCAGACTATGTTTCAGTGCACTCTCTGTCCTCAGGGCTGCGTCAAGGAACGCACACGGGCCTGCTGTGGCCCACACTAGCATCCTCCGAGCAGGCATCCATCCCTGTGGAGGAAAAGGCAGTGTGGCGGCCTCGGCCTGGGGCAAAAGGGAGATTTGGGGCACACGTCACCCAGCTGTGGGTCTGAATTAGGATTCTGTCACTTGTGACCTTAGTGTTCAGTCTCGGAGACTCACTTTTCCATCTTAAATGCTCAGCAAAGGCCCAGCGGGACGAGCTCAGGCCCAACAGTGAGGGAGGGCGAGGCCTGGATTTCCTGCAAGATCCGTGGGCCACAGGGCCTGGTTCTTCTCAAATTCACCATATACATATATGTGTAAGTATATATGTACATATATATGCACATATATGTATATGGAAGCTGTGGCAAAACCCTCTTTTTGACGCCCATTTCAAGGTCCAGAGGTGGATTTCTGAGAAATGCTCACTTGCGGCACTTGCAGAGGCTACCCTGGCCTGGGCTCAGGGAGGGCAGGTTCCGGCCTCCACCATATACATACATGTGTAAGTTTATATGTATATATATATTATATATGCACATATATGTATATGGAAGCTGTGGCAAAACCCTCTTTTTTGACGCCCATTTCAAGGTAGGTCCAGGGGCGGATTCTGAGAAATGTCTCGCTTGCGGCACTGTGCAGAGGCTACCCTGGCCTGGGCTCAGAGAGGGCAGGATCAGGCATCGGCCTACCCTGGCTGCACAGCTTTGAGGGACCTGGGCCACCACACAGGACTCCTTGGCGTCCAGACTATGTTCAGTGCACTCTCTGTCCTCAGGGCTGCGTCAAGGAACGCACACGGCCTGCTGTGGCCCACACTAGCATCCTCCGAGCAGGCATCCATCCCTGTGGAGGAAAAGGCAGTGTGGCGGCCTCGGCCTGGGGAAAAGGGAGATTTGGGGCACACGTCACCCAGCTGTGGGTCTGAATTAGGATTCTGTCACTTGTGACCTTAGTGTTCAGTCTCGGAGACTCACTTTCCATCTTAAATGCTCAGCAAAGGCCCAGCGGGACGAGCTCAGGCCCAACAGTGAGGGAGGGCGAGGCCTGGATTTCCTGCAAGATCCGTTGGGCCACAGGGCCTGGTTCTTCTCAAATTCACCATATACATATATGTGTAAGTATATATGTACATATATATGCACAATATGTATATGGAATGTGGCAAAACCCTCTTTTTTGACGCCCATTTCAAGGTCCAGAGGTGGATTTCTGAGGAAATGCCTCACTTGCGGCACTTGCAGAGGCTACCCTGGCCTGGGCTCAGGGAGGGCAGGTTCCGGCCTCCACCATATACATACATGTGTAAGTTTATATTGTATATATATATATATGCACATATATGTATATGGAAGCTGTGGCAAAACCCTCTTTTTTGACGCCCATTTCAAGGTCCAGGGGCGGATTTCTGAGAAATGTCTCGCTTGCGGCACTTGCAGAGGCTACCCTGGCCTGGGCTCAGAGAGGGCAGGATCAGGCATCGGCCTACCCTGGCTGCACAGCTTTGAGGGACCTGGGCCACCACACAGGACTCCTTGGCGTCCAGACTATGTTCAGTGCACTCTCTGTCCTCAGGGCTGCGTCAAGGAACGCACACAGGCCTGCTGGCCCACACTAGCATCCTCCGAGCAGGCATCCATCCCTGTGGAGGAAAAGGCAGTGTGGCGGCCTCGGCCTGGGGCAAAAGGGAGATTTGGGGCACACGTCACCCAGCTGGGGTCTGAATTAGGATTCTGTCACTTGTGACCTTAGTGTTCAGTCTCGGAGACTCACTTTTCCATCTTAAATGCTCAGCAAAGGCCCAGCGGGACGAGCTCAGGCCCAACAGTGAGGAGGGCGAGGCCTGGATTTCCTGCAAGATCCGTGGGCCACAGGGCCTGGTTCTTCTCAAATTCACCATATACATATATGTGTAAGTATATATGTACATATATATGCACATATATGTATATGGAAGCTGTGGCAAAACCCTCTTTTTGACGCCCATTTCAAGGTCCAGAGGTGGATTTTCTGAGAAATGCCTCACTTGCGGCACTTGCAGAGGCTACCCTGGCCTGGGCTCAGGGAGGCAGGTTCCGGCCTCCACCATATACATACATGTGTAAGTTTATATACATATATATGCACATATGTATATGGAAGCTGTGGCAAAACCCTCTTTTTTTGACGCCCATTTCAAGGTCCAGGGGCGGATTTCTGAGAAATGTCTCGCTTGCGGCACTTGCAGAGGTACCCTGGCCTGGGCTCAGGAGGGCAGGATCAGGCATCGGCCTACCCTGGCTGACAGCTTTGAGGGACCTGGGCCACCACACAGGACTCCTTGGCGTCCAGACTATGTTTCAGTGCACTCTCTGTCCTCAGGGCGGCGTCAAGGAACGCACACGGGCCTGCTGTGGCCCACACTAGCATCCTCCGAGCAGGCATCCATCCCTGTGGAGGAAAAGGCAGTGTGGCGGCCTCGGCCTGGGCAAAAGGAGATTTGGGGCACACGTCACAGCTGTGGGTCTGAATTAGGATTCTGTCACTTGTGACCTTAGTGTTCTCAGTCTCGGAGACTCACTTTTCCATCTTAAATGCTCAGCAAAGGCCCAGCGGGACGAGCTCAGGCCCAACAGTGAGGGAGGCGAGGCCTGGATTTCCTGCAAGATCCGTGGGCCACAGGCCTGGTTCTTCTCAAATTCACCATATACATATATGTGTAAGTATATATGTACATATATATGCACATATATATATGGAAGCTGTGGCAAAACCCTCTTTTTGACGCCCATTTCAAGGTCCAGAGGTGGATTTCTGAGAAATGCCTCACTTGCGGCACTTGCAGAGGCTACCCTGGCCTGGGCTCAGGGAGGGCAGGTTTCCGGCCTCCACCATATACATACATGTGTAAGTTTATTTATATGTATATATATATGCACATATATGTATATGGAAGCTGTGGCAAAACCCTCTTTTTTTGACGCCCATTTCAAGGTCCAGGGGCGGATTTCTGAGAAATGTCTCGCTTGCGGCACTTGCAGAGGCTACCCTGGCCTGGGCTCAGAGAGGGCAGGTCAGGCATCGGCCTACCCTGGCTGCACAGCTTTGAGGGACCTGGGCCACCACACAGGACTCCTTGGCGTCCAGACTATGTTTCAGTGCACTCTCTGTCCTCAGGGCTGCGTCAAGGAACGCACACGGGCCTGCTGTGGCCCACACTAGCATCCTCCGAGCAGGCATCCATCCCTGTGGAGGAAAGGCAGCGTGGCGGCCTCGGCCTGGGGCAAAAAGGGAGATTTGGGGCACCGTCACCCAGCTGTGGGTCTGAATTAGGATTCTGTCACTTGTGACCTAGTGTTCAGTCTCGGAGACTCACTTTTCCATCTTAAATGCTCAGCAAAGGCCCAGCGGGACGAGCTCAGGCCCAACAGTAGGGAGGGCGACCTGGATTTCCTGCAAGATCCGTGGCCACAGGGCCTGGTTCTTCTCAAATTCACCATATACATATATGTGTAAGTATATATGTACATATATATGCACATATATGTATATGGAAGCTGTGGCAAAACCCTCTTTTTGACGCCCATTTCAAGGTCCAGAGGTGGATTTCTGAGAATGCCTCACTTGCGGCACTTGCAGAGGCTACCCTGGCCTGGGCTCAGGGAGGGCAGGTTCCGGCCTCCACCATATACATACATGTGTAAGTTTATATGTATATATATATATATATATGCACATATATGTATATGGAAGCTGTGGCAAAACCCTCTTTTTTGACGCCCATTTCAAGGTCCAGGGGCGGATTTCTGAGAAATGTCTCGCTTGCGGCACTTGCAGAGGCCTACCCTGGCCTGGGCTCAGAGAGGGCAGGATCAGGCATCGGCCTACCCTGGCTGCACAGCTTTGAGGGACCTGGGCACCACACAGGACTCCTTTGGCGTCCAGACATGTTTCAGTGCACTCTCTGTCCTCAGGGCTGCGTCAAGGAACGCACACGGCCTGCTGTGGCCCACACTAGCATCCTCCGAGCAGGCATCCATCCCTGTGGAGGAAAAGGCAGTGTGGCGGCCTCGGCCTGGGGCAAAAGGGAGATTTGGGGCACACGTCACCCAGCTGTGGGTCTGAATTAGGATTCTGTCACTTGTGACCTTAGTGTTCAGTTCTCGAGACTCACTTTTCCATCTTAAATGCTCAGCAAAAGGCCCAGCGGGACGAGCTCAGGCCCAACAGTGAGGGAGGGCAGCCTGGATTTCCTGCAAGATCCGTGGGCCACAGGGCCTGGTTCTTCTCAATTCACCATATACATATATGTGTAAGTATATATGTACATATATATGCACATATATGTATATGGAAGCTGTGGCAAAACCCTCTTTTTGACGCCCATTTCAAGGTCCAGAGGTGGATTTCTGAGAAATGCCTCACTTGCGGCACTTGCAGAGGCTACCCTGGCCTGGGCTCAGGGAGCGCAGGTTCCGGCATCCAACATGTACATACATGTGTAAGTTTATAGTATATATATATATATATATATGCACATATATGTATATGGAAGCTGTGGCAAAACCCTCTTTTTGACGCCATTTCAAGGTCCAGGGGCGGATTTCTGAGAAATGTCTCGCTTGCGGCACTTGCAGAGGCTACCCTGGCCTGGGCTCAGAAGGGCAGGATCAGGCATCGGCCTACCCTGGCTGCACAGCTTTGAGGGACCTGGGCCACCACACAGGACTCCTTGGCGTCCAGACTGTTTCAGTGCACTCTCTGTCCTCAGGGCTGCGTCAAGGAACGCACACGGGCCTGCTGTGGCCCACACTAGCATCCTCCGAGCAGGCATCCATCCCTGTGGAGGAAGGCAGTGTGCGCCTCGGCCGGGGAAAAGGGTGATTTGGGGCAACACTCACCAGCTGTGGGTCTGAATTCGGATTCTGTCACTTGTGACCTAGTGTTCGTCCTCTGAGGCTCATTTTCCATGAAATGCTCAGCAAAGGCCCAGCGGGACGAGCTCAGGCCCAAACATGAGGGAGGGGAGGCCTGGATTTCTGCAAGATCCGTGGGCCACAGGGCTCGGTTCTTTCTCAAATTCACCATATACATATATGTGTAAGTTTTATGTACATATATATGCACAATATGTATAATGGAAGTGTGGCAAAACCCTCTTTTTTGAGCCCATTTTCAAGGTCCAAGGGGCGGATTTCTGAGGAATGTCTCACTTGCGGCACTTGCAAGGCCACTGGCCTGGGCTCAGGGAAGGGCAGGTTCCGGCTCCACCATATACATACATGTGTAAGCTTTATATATATTATAGTATATATGCACATATATGTATATGGAAGCATGTGGGCAAAACCCTCTTTTTGACGCCCATTTCAAGGTCCAGGGGCGGATTTCTGAAAATGTCTCACTTGCGGCACTGCAGAGGCTCCCCTGGCCTG
>PUFA01002756.1:0-23357 GCA_003508835.1 Eonycteris spelaea
TATAAGTTTAAGTGAGTTCAATTACAGAGAAGTAAACTAGCTTTTCATCAGATGAGAGGGGTAAAATATAGGAAGTAAAACAAATAAAATCAGAATTTAAAAAATGCAAATTAAGGCCTGAATAATCCTAACACATACTGCTAAGCTTAAGATTTGCTTGTGTTATTTCCAAAATATAAAAGTTTTTTATTTTTTCACAAATGAGTAGTTTTAGACATTGTTACATAATCTTTGAATTCCAGATTATATTGTCGACTGAAAAATTAATATTGACTAGTTGTTTTGTTGCTATAGGAATATTTACTTAGGAATAAGAAAGGGTTACAACCCAGAGCATGCAGACACAGCAAGCCCGACACAATCTGAACTGTGTGCCAAGATGGGGTTATTTGTAGAGGGAAAAGAAAAATAGGGAAGGGGAAGTTGGAACCTTCAAGCTTTCCCGTAAATACCAAGTCTTCCTTTGGGGTTCTTGTGATCACGCAGAGCATCAGAATATCCATGAGCCCTGGCTCCTCCCGATGACACTCCCAAACGATTATGTTTGCTCTAGGTTCCAGATTGTCATCATTATTTTCCTCTTTTTATTAAGACTTTTCTCTGAAAGCATCATTGACATACTGTCAGGCCTCCCAACTTAGCAGCCTTCTATACCCTGGTGTCAGGAGGACCTCTACATGTGAAATCTCTCTCATCAGAGAGAAAGTGTGGGGATCAGGAACAAGTCATGTCCAGGCTCAACAGGCAACAGGTGGAGAGCTTAATAACAGGAAGAATTCAAAACAGAATTAGAACAACATGGCAACCTAGTCTATCTGGTGAATTTAAACCAGGAGCTTGAAACTGCAGATGAGAAGAAAGGCCATTATTATCTTGGAATAAAGTTCTTAGTAACAGATACAATAACCATAAAACTTTGCTCCTTTAATAGTAGCTTAGGAGATGCAAACAAAGGCACATTTTTTACAAGGGAAAAGAAAACAATGAAATAAGAATCAACTCTAAGAAAAGAGTTGTACAGGCCTGATTCAGTTGTTTTAGCAATTAGTTTCCTTCAGGTCCCACCTGCTTTAATTTTTGATAGCTTTAGTTTCAGGTCATCAGACAGTGCAGTTCTTGTCAGGATTTGATACCTTTTTTAGGGGTGACACTTGTATCCAAATCTGCTCCCTGGAGTTAGCAGCACAGGCTGAGTCACCAGTAGCTGGGAAGGGTCCTTCCAGAGAGGCTGGAGGCAATCTTTACTGAGGAGCCTTTTCCAGCAAACAAAATCTCCAGGCGGTGGAGTGTGAACATCAGGTTTTCCTATTCTTACAGTGCCCTATGAAAATGTGGTGCCACCGGACTGTGATTAATTTCAACAGAAACAATTATCCTTTATAATGTTGAAGTACATCTCCCTTTATCAACTGTGAACCTCAAGAAGCAGGAACCAAATGCTCAGTGCTTCCATAATTATCTGGAAATTTAAAAGCTTATGAGGCCCAGAAAGAGCAGATCTGAGTCTCAAAAGGACTAACCACAACTCTTTCGTCCAACATACATGAAGAGTTTCTACAAATTTTGCCAACTGAATCCTTGAAAGGCCATAAATATGTTCAACTCAACCTGAAGACCAAGGTGGTGGGCACAGTGCAGGTGTTGCAGAACTGGCTAAATAGCACAGACCAGTTGGAGCATCTGACCTGTGATCACTGTAGAGCTTGAGAAAAGTTCCCCAAGTGGGAATACTATAGTCTAGCAGGCCTTCAGCCACTTAGATGAAAAAGCTTGCCTATGAGGGAAAGCTTCAGTCAATGAGAAAACGTATTTATATCATGAGAGGGGGGAAGCTGTATAAAGTCTGTTTGCCAAACCTCAAATGATCTGTTAGACCACGGGTCTCCAACTCCTAGGCCATGAACAGGTACCAGTCAATGGCTTGTTAGAAACTGAGCTGCATCACAGGAAGTAAGAGGTGGCTAAGCAAGCTAAGCTTCATTTGTATTTTCTAGTGCTAGCATCACCCCCTCAGCTTCGCCTCAGATAGTCAGGCATTGTATTCTCATAGGAGTCCCAGTTCCTGGTGCCAAAAAGGTTGGGGACTGCTGTGTTAGTCAATTTGAAATGTCTAGGTGCCTTGTGTGCAGGCTTCTCTGGGTCATACCTTGGGCAGGTGGTACAGTTAAGGTAGTTTTCTGCAGCCTTATTTATATCTGAACATCAGTATTGTTTTCCAAGTGTAATCATGTTGTCACTGGACCAGTAGTTTAATGCCTGTCCAGTATAGAAGAGTGGAAATTTTAGTTCTGGTAAAAGTGAGTTGTTATTTCATCCAAACCAGAGCTTTCTCCTCTCATCAAACCAACAATTGCTGGATATACAACATTGTTTTTCAACTCCTGAGGTCACTTCTTGGGCATCTGTGGCCAATTTTCTAAGCTGTCAGTAGGGGAAAATCTCTCTCTCTAGACCATGACAGTGGTTTGAAAGCTGCTGATGCCTTTAAAGAAGCGTTCTTAGCAGAAATGTCAACAAGATCATTTCCTTTAGCATCCAGGGAGTCAAGTTTAGGATGTCCTGGAATCTTAAGAATATTTAAAGCATCACATGAAAGTGAAGCATCTAGTAATTCCTGAACTCATAGACCATGTTTAATTTTATCTCCATTGGAAAGAAACCACGTTGCTTCCATAACATCCCAAAGTCATGAGCTACCAAAAGCCTATTCACTGTCAGTATGAATGTGGACAGCTTCACCCTTGGCTAAAATGCCAGCCCAAGAGAAAGCATACAATTCAGCCTGCTGTGCAGGAGTGGCCAAAGGCAAGTGTGTTGCCTCAGTGACTTTAAAAGTGGTTACAATGACATAGCCAGTGCAGTACTGAGCCATCTTTGAACCATGAGAAATCAGCTTTATCCTGAGGAATCTCTTGCAAATCATCACAAGGTGTTAGGAGGTAATTCTTGTGTCAAGAAGGCATGAGGATCTTTGTCAGTTTCAGAGAAGAGTAAGGGGTTAAGGTTGTTACAGTTTGTAAGAGTTATGTGAAATGTGGTTAACAGAAACATGTCATAAGAGGTGAGGTGGCTGACTGATGATGCTGTGTGTGATGAGAATCCAGAAGGGGTTCTATTATGTGGTACACAGATGGTTAGAGGAACCCCACAGCCATCTGTTCTATGGTGTAGACCAAGATGGCAGTGGCAGTAGTGGATCTAAGGTAAGGGGGTACCACATGCCACAGGTCTAGATGCTGACTACAGTGTCCTAGGGGGTCAGTGTCGATCCGCATGTTTTGAGTGAGTGCCCAAAGGCATCCCCTTCCTTTTCATGCACAAAAAGGAAGAAGGAAATCAGAATTGGGGTGCCCAAGACAGGTGGCTTTATTACACTTCTTTAAGAATTTATATGCTATGTCATCCTGTTCTTCCCATAAAATTGTGTCAGGACTCTCATTATTTAGTAATATATGTAAAGGATTTACCATGAGAGATATATTTGGGATCCAATTTCAGCAGTAGGTGGTTAACCCTAGAACTTAGGACTTAGGCCCCCATGAAGCCCATGTGGATGCATGTTGTACCAACATGATGTTCCTGATATTGAACCTGAGTGTGGACACATCATTTTCCTTCCCAGGTAAAAGCAAAAAATAGTATTGGCTAGTTTCATCACCTGAAACACCCAAGAATGCAGTGCATGAATCAGCTTCTATAAGGAATATTCTTCTAGTGGGGGATGGATGCTGGCAGTGTACAAGGGTAGGAGCAGCAGGGTGTCAGGGACAACAAGTGGATTGTTGTGAAGGTCCTGGACGAACCTCCACCCTCATCCCTTTGGCTTCCTCATAAGTAAAATAAGAGTGACACAGGGACTAGTGCAAGAAATGATAAAGCCCTAAGGTATGTCATCTTCTATTATGGGTTTTAAACCTTGAAGGACCTCTTTACTTAGAGGATTTGATGAATTCTGGAAGAAGTTTAAAGGATCAAGTAGAATCTTAATAAGATGCAATGTGAATGCCGCCAATATCAACTGGAGAATTTGCTCGTACAGAAGATGACAGTTGGTCCAATAAGGACAATGGATGGTGCTCTCAGATTCAGCTCCAGTACTGTCAAAAACAGAACACAATTAATGATGTTGAAAGGCCATTTAATACACCTAATTGTCCATTCTAACAGTTGCTATCAAACTCTAACATTATTTCTCCCTTTTGGAAAGTGGACATTCCAGTATGACACTTCTGTAGGAAGTCTCAGCCTTGTAAATAAGAAGGGACAGAGGATCCAAGGGGAAAACAATATGTATCTTAAGGGGCCTGAGCAAAATGGCTTGGGTTCAGAGACTGAACCTGTTGAGTGTATCTGACATCCCCGCCTTTTGAACTGCGTTGTTGCTCTGAGGCAGAAGCGAGTTTGGACTGTGGGGTTGAGTACCGAGAGTGCAGCCCCACTGTCAGTGAGAAGAGTAAAATCTTCCTAAGCAGTCTGAGAAGTATCTCCAAGCAAATGAGGAGAAGGTGGGAAAACTTTCTTAGGTTTTTGGCATTCCATCACTGGGTAGAAGAGGGCCTTGAAAAGGCTGCTTAGAAAGCTAAGAGTGTCTGAAATACTCACACTCAAAGCAATCCATAGCAATCCCATTTCCATTGTCCTTACTCTTTGCAGTAATTGCAAGAGTTTGGTGTTTTAAGGTTTGCATAGGACCTTTCATTTGCCAAGGCTAAAAATTAAAGATCTTGGCAACCTTTTTGGTGACTCATCTAGAGAATGGGCAAGCTGATTGTCCAAATTAACCAAATCTTGGTGGCCATGGTCTCCCATTCCATCCTGGTTCTCTTAACCCGGAGGAAAAAAGCTCTCTGTTAAGCCCATTAACAAAAAAAAACTAAAAATTACTCAAGTGAAATGGTTTTTCAGATTTTTAGCTGTAAAATATCTAGGACAATTTCATTTTTATTTTTTACATCAGAGGTGACTAGAAAGATGAAAAGGGCGAGACCTCTGTATCATACCAAAATTTCATCCATCTCTACTCCTCCCAGTGGCTCACAGACTGGATCTTGTGCCCTTTGTGTTGAGGTGACCAGCTATTTGCTCTCCTGACTCCTTGAAAGAAAGAGAAAAAAAATATTTTTGCCACTGATTTAGCCATGTGACACTCATCTCATCACCCTCTTCCGAGTCTGAAGCTGCTGTTTCCAGAAGTGCCATTTTGTTGTGCTTTCTATCAGTTAGTGCAGGAGAATGCTTGAATAGCTTATGTATAAAACTGTTATTAAATTTATAATCTTTTGAAAATTTGCTTTCTTCAAGTTGGAGTGCACCAGGAACTCCTATGGCTCGAGAGCTCTCCGCAGTCTGAGGTCTGGCAGTGTACAGGTCTTCAAGTTCATCTCCCCCACCCAGGAGTCCTTTTTTGGTGAAGTGTCTGTGAGGTCTGGTAGGTGGCTTATTGCTTTAAAATGTTCTCGCCTTTGGTTTGCTCTCTTTGGGGGCTGATTGGGAGAAAGAGGTGCCAACGATGCAACTATTTTGATGCTGAAAATTGACGTGTCTTCTTAAATTTTTTTTTTAAAAAAAGGGTTTCTTCAAAAAAAGGTTGCTTGAGTGGAGTCAACCTCTGAAACAACACCAGAATTTTCCTTTAAAAAGACCTGTAGTTAATTATAATAATCATGAACAGATTCGTCAGACTGTTTTGAGCTAGTCTGAATTTTGCTACAATCGACAGGCTTTAGGAAAGCCTTAAGAATTGTTTGGTGTAGTTTAGGAGCAAGTTCTCCTGCTTCTTCCCCCAAATTAGAGGTTTGATCTCCAAGTTTCTTTGGGATGCTCCCATCTGGCAGCTCTCATCCAGTGTCAAGCTGGTCTTCACCAACTAGCATGTGAATTAGCTAACACAAATCAAAAAGCCCAGGCTTATAGATCTGAACAATATATCAAATCCCTCAGCTGAATTTGAGGGTCTTCATTGACCTTAGGGAATTCCTTTATAATGGTTCAAAATTCAGCTTTAGTCTAGAGGACATAGAAAACGTGAGGTCTTTTAGGATCCCCAAATGGTTTAATCTTAAATGGAAAATTACTGATAAGTTTAGAGCAAGAAAAGGGAGAGGATTCAAGGGAAAATGACATCAGAGGCAGAACCAAAGGTAAGGAAGACAGGAGCAGAGGAAAGATGACCTCAAATGTGGAGGTTGAAGCAGAGGAGTTGGGGAAGAAGCATTTGTGCAAGCTAAAGGAGATCATGAGGCCAAATCTCCAAAAAGAATAGAGAGGACCCAAATATGTATCCTGAGATGAGGTGTAGAGGGTGAAAGGCAAGAAAGCCCTTTAGAGGAAGAACATATCTTCCTCTAAATCAGAGGCCACATCTTCTTTTTCTAAATGTCCAGTAAGCTCTGTTAATGTTAAGACTTTATTTGACAAAGTTAACTGCAGGTTCTCAGTATTGTTTGGAAGCCTCAAAATAACATTCAAAGTAAGCATTCTACTCAGTTTTACCAATTTTAGCATTATTGTTGTTAAATTCAGTTTTAAAGAAATTAAGTTTGGGAATCTCAAAG
This sequence comes from Eonycteris spelaea, assembly GCA_003508835.1. NCBI lineage: Eukaryota > Metazoa > Chordata > Mammalia > Chiroptera > Pteropodidae > Eonycteris > Eonycteris spelaea. Next base: position 6,555 of record PUFA01002756.1, read on the forward strand.
GTTTCCAGAATGGCCACTGAATTTCTGAATTACTTCTAGTCAGATCTGTCCATTTAGTTAAATATGCACGTGAAATTGCCCATGACTTTTAAGTGTGTACTTGACCAAGGTGGAGGAGGGATGGTCTTAAAATATTCAGATAGCTGATGCCCATTTTTCAGAGACTTTTCTCTAGGACAAAGGCCCAAGACAATGTACAGCAGCTCGAACAACCTGCAGGTTGGACATCAGCCAGCCTCAATCTAGAACAGTCTGATCACAGAGGACCAGGTCAAAGGCTAAGAGCCAGTTCTAGGAAATAGCTGACCTTGAGAAGTCCAGTTATAGTCTCAGCTGGGTTTCACTCTTCTCTTTGAGACACGCACAGTCTAACACTGGCAAACTGACTCATTTTAGCAGAAATAACCTCTGTCCCAAAGAGAGCTTTAGGTGAAAACCAGTTTTGTCTGAAGAACAACCTGTGTTTCTGAAAAAAATCAGGTGAACATGCAAAATTGAGTACTCACAGACAACAAACAATCAAGTCCTTTTTACCACATGCACATGTGCGCACATACACACACACAAAACTCACCTCTAAACAATCCTGAATAAAGCCCAGAGAGCTTTAAAATGTAAAAAACTGAAGCTTGATTCAGAAGAAGACTCTCCCTAAGCTTTCCAATCAGAGAGCAAGCAGCCAAGCCATGTGGCTCCATGTGGGGTGCCAGCACCTGGTCATTCACCTGCCCTGAAGCTGCCAAGGTTGTATTTCCTCTTTAGAGACCTACATCTTTCTACATATAATAAGTATTTAACACATAGTTTCCTCATGAACATTGTCATTTCTTCTTTGGACCATTCATCCAACATTCAAGAACAAATAGGGGTATGGCGAATACTCATGTAGTTACTTAATTCTGATAATGAAGAAATTATGCATATGATCCCAGTGGTAAATATTTACTTTAAAAATCCTCTGCTGAGAGAAAGATAAATACCACATGATTTCACTTATCTGCAGAATCTAAGGACCAAAAAGAACAAACTAATCAAAAACAGACTCATATAGTAGACAGTTTGATGACAGACAGAAGGGACAGGGGTTGGGGCAGAGAGAATGGGGTGAGGGTTAAAGAAGTACAAATTAGTAGTTGATAGATAGTCACGGGGATGAAAAGCATGGCATAGGGAATTCAGTTAGCATTAATGTATTGGCTAGGTGGAGAGCCAGAGGAAAGAAAGAGCAATTAGGGGGATCATTTTATAAACTATATAAATGGCTAACCAATGTACTATATACTTGAAACTAATAAAATGAAAATTTTAAAGTCCTCTACTGAATGCAGTCTCACATGACAATGTGCACCTTCACCTCAAGGTAAAGTGTTCAAAAGTTCAAGGCATAACTGCTAAGCCCCAAGTTCTTTAGCCTCGCAAGAACACTCCTTCAAATAATGATCTCAGTCCTTCTCTTGAAAAATATTATAGAGGTGAGGGGTCCTGATCCCACACTGGGCTCCTCAGCCTAGGGTTCCAGGGCCAGGAAGAAAAGTCCCCACAACTTCTGGCTGTGAAAACCAGTGGAGATTGTGGCCAAGTGAAGCAGAGGCCTGCTAGCGTCAGAAATATTCCTCTTAAGGGGGCCACACCCAGACTTACCAATGATGGAGTCACTCACTCTGAGCTCCAGCTCTGGGGCAGCAGCTCAGAACACACCAGGGACACATAGGGAGATGCTGAGTTGTCTGGCTTCAGAGAGAGGGCTGAAGGGGCAGCTTTCTTCCAGTCAGAAGTGCTGGCAGAGGCCATTTTCCTTTGTTGAGCCGTCCACCATCCTGGTGCAGATGCGGTGGGTGCCACATTTTGGTCTCTATCAACCTGACTAACAGTGATCATTTTACCCTGGTGATTTCCTGAGACCCTGTCCTTCCTAACAAGCAGGCCCACCCAAGCCGCTTCCAGTGGATTTTCCATACAAATGACCTGTCTTGGTTCATGCTGCCAACTTTTCTAAAATCTTTGAAAGGTTCACAAAACCTAAACAAGCAGCATCTGGCCATGGCATGCCCCATATCTCTTGTCGAGCAGCCACAAGTCCAGCAGTAGTGGCAGCCGGCCTCAGTTTGTGGGTTGGCCTCTTGAGGCACTTCCGAGGCCAGCCTGGGTGGCAGCCATCTGTGGATTGTCTGATGTCTCAAACCAGGTAACTCCAGGCAGAGCATAGGCTGCAGCTGAATTTGGCCTGTGACAAAGCCCTCCAAGGAGACCCCAGCCTGCATACTCAGTGGCTGGCTTTGGTCCAAGCCAGAGCACTACCCAGGGTCACAATTTAGGGAGACAAATGCAAAGGTCAGACAAAGCAGACACTGGAGCCATGCTAAAGTGATTCCTGCTCTGTATGGTCAGCCCAAGAGCACAATGGCTCTTGCATTGATCTTGGCCTGTCAGCACAAATGATCAGCCCAAGGATAAATCCCATCCATTGACAAGTAAACTGCAACAAAGGCTCAACTATAATAAGAGGATACATGCAATATAATATTGTATGTCAACTGTAAGTGAGTTATAAATTACATATACAAACAAATAAAGATGTTGCCAACTATTAAAAATTAAGCAAAATACATTATTTTTTATGTAAAATGATTTATTAATTTATAATTTGATGCAATGTACTTCTAATTGTAAACAAACTTTAGCCCTTAAGGCAAGTGAGATTCATATAATTTCTACTGACATTATTTATTTTTAATTTAGAGCAAGTGTTTGTTTTAACATATATAGAGTATAACAGCATCCCTACGACTCTACTCTCTTTCTCACTTGACAAACACACTCAGATCTATCTTCTTCCAGACTGTATTCATGTGTGATCTTGATGCAGGTCAGGGCAAATTTCCCCTGAGTCGGCCTGCACCAAGAGAGAGGGGTTCTTTGACTGAGAACAAGAGAGTTTCAAGCACATGCCAAAGTTTAGAGTCAAAAGGAAAGTTTGTTAGAGAAGGATAAAAGCAAAGACAAGAGAACCAAAGATAAAAAGCCAAGACAAGAAGCAAAGACAAGAATGAAAAGCCCCATGTGTTGGAGAATTTGGTTTATATATGGAGAATTCAGTTTACATATCATTCTTAGTTTCTGTGAATTACAGTTTAAAGACTTTGTTTATCCATTTTTCCTTTGATGGTAAGGACATACAGTGAGGAAAGGTAACAGTATGTAGTAAGAAAATGGAAGAATATGTAGTGTGAAAGGCCTGCGGACAGTTCCTAGCCTTTGAGCCATAGGTTCCCCCTGGTTTTAGCAATAGGGAATGAATGATTTCATTTTGTGTAGGGCAGCGACTGAAAGACTCTGTTTTCCAGTTTCCCCTTCACAAGTGTGGGGAAATGAGTTGTTAGCAATCTCAACAGACATCTTTCATTGTTCTGAAGGTGTCCTTCTGGCCTGGCTGTAGGGTTGATCAGCATATTGCTGCCCCTGAATGTAGCTTGGTTTGACATTTTAGTTGTCTTACCTCCTGCCTACATTAGTCTCTCACCATATATACATTTCATAGACAGAAATCTGCTGCCTTTCCAACACATGTTCTCATTTTTGTAGAAAAGTAGCCCCATAGATAAGGAGGATACTGTGTGTAGCCATGAATGTCTACTTAAACAAACAACAAAAAAAAGAATCTTGATTCAATAGCTTAATTTTATACCTTGAGGAAATAAATAAATAAACCAAAAGAAAGCAGAAGAAATGAAATAATAATGTTGAGAGGGGAGATAAATAAAACAGAGAATAGAAAAAAGATTTAATGAAACAAAATGCTGTTCCTTTGAAAATATCAACAAATAGACAAACTTTCAGTTAGTCTGACAAAGAAAATTTTTAAAAAGGAGACAAAAATTTTAAACTAGAATGAAAGTGGAATCATTACTACTGAACCAACAAACAAACAGGATTATAATAGAATTCTGTGAAAAACAGGTTATGCCAATAAATTAGGTAACCTGGAAGAAATGGGCAAATTCTTGAAAATACACAAATTCTGAAAACTGATCCAAGAGGAAATAGGAACTCTCAATAGACCATTAAAAAGAGATTGACTTGATATTCACAACAAATGCACCACTTTGGTGGGATGTTAATAATAGTAGGGGAGGCTCTCGATAAAGAAATGTTCAAGACCGGGTGGCTTCAGTGGTGATCTCAAGGAAGAATTAGTACTAATCCTTCACAAAGTATTCTCAAAATTGAAGAGGATGGAACAATTAATTATTAACTCTTTTTTTTTTTCCAGGAAAATTAACTAATGTAAAGCCAGGTCAAGTCAAGAAAGGAGAGAAAACTACAGACCATTATTCTAAATGATATGGCCACAGTTGCCAATATTCTCAACACAATACTAGCAAACTAAAAGCAATAGTAAAATAAAAATATTGTACAACATGAACAGGTGGGATTTATCTCTAATGTGCAGGGACGTTTCAACTAAGATAAGTTGGTGTGATACGTTATATCAATGGGATAGAGGAAATAAGTATATCTTGAATTGACACAGACAAGTATTTAATAATATCCAACAAATTTCATAACATTAATACTCAGAAAACTAATAATGGAAGTGGACTTTCTCAACACAATAAGATAATAAAGGCCATATATGAACACACACACCCACCCACACATACAATTAGCATCATACTCAATGATGAAAAATTGAAAACTTTTCCTAGCACAAATTTTCCTAGATCAGAAACAAAATAAGGATGCTCATTTTCGTCCCTTTTATTAACATATGGGAATAACACTGGGAATACTAGTCACAGCAATTGGCGACAAACAAAAGGCATCCAATTTGGAAAGAAAGAAGTAAAACTTTCTATGCTCATAGAAAATATGATTCTATATATAGAAAACCCCAACTAATATGTAAAAAGAAAAAAACTATTATAGCTAATAAATGAATTCACCTAATGTGCGTGGTGCAAGATTAACACTACAAAATCATGTTACTGTACACTAGTAATGACCAGTGTGGAAAGGAAATCATATAGTTAATTTTATGTGTCGACTTGGCTGAACCGTGGTTTCCAGACATGTGGTCAAACATTATTTGGAATGTCTCTGCGAGGGTGTTCCAGATCAGATTCACTTTATCATCAGTGGACTTTGAGAAAAGCAGATATTCTTCCATACTGTGGACGGGCCTCATCTAGCCATTAGAAGACTTGAGTAGGACTGAAGGCTGACCTCTCCTGAAGAAGACAGAGTTTAGCCAGCAGAGATCAGCTACAGCACTGGCTGGCTCTTCTTGAGTCTCCAGCTGGCCGGCCCCCCTGCAGATTTGGGACTAACTTGTGGCCTCCACAATCACTTGGGCCAATTCCTTAACATAAATGTGTGTGTTGTGTGTGTGTGTGTGTGTGTGTGTGTGTGTGTGTTTAATATATACTTCTCTAAATATCACCAGATATTTAAAGTGTGCTGCTAACTGGGTGCATATGCCTTTGGAAGAAGCAGAAGTTAGTGGAATGTTGAAGTTTTTAGATTATGTTTTATTTACACTCTATAGCATTTAATTTGAGACACACATTCAGCGATGGAATAACATTTGAAAGGAAGGACATCTCAGTGTAGGGTTGAGTAAAAGAGTGTTAGCAATGCCACTTTCAAATGAAACCAGAGGAAATTTGGAGTAGGATCAGAATAAAGGGAAGAAACATAATAAATATATTTTTTCTGAGTAAATTCCATTACTTCTTGGGACTGAGAACACTACTTCAATGAACATGAGTCCATCTCAAATGGCCAAACTAATGTCTTTTAGAGATCCAGCATTATGTTCAAACCATAAAATCATCTTCCTTTGTGTGTGAGACAATGTATGAGGCAAAAAGAAGAAACTCCTTTTCTTACTGTGATCTCATGAAGGCATCAGGGAGTCTCGTGCTGCTGTTACTTATACAAGAAGTAATTGAGGAGAACTTGTGATTTCCTTCACAAGTCTTCCCATAACTGCTCTCTCTTGTTTGTTTATTTGCTAGCTTATGGTTTTCGGTAACAGACCACTTCTTTACAAGATTGATCTATGTATCATCTATGGCACAAAATTTACTTTGATGTTAGAGTAAATTTCGGTCTAATCAAAAATAAGAATGAATTACTCAGATATTTAGTGGACGTGGTGGAAACATTTGTCAAAGCCAGGTTGTTTTCCAAAAGTTTTAACAGAAATTATAATTCAATAAATTAAACTGATATATTTTGTGTTTCTTACAGGAAGCCAGAAAAGTAACAGACAATGGTATCTCTAATAAATAAAATATATATTATGTTATCAGGAAGTTTTTGTTTAGAGGTAGCTAACCATTCACATGAAATTAAAGGTCTCTGAAAAAAATGACTTTTAGTCAAGGTTGTTATTGATGCAAGGTTACTATTTCATGCCTAATTTATGTTATGCTATTTAAAAGTCATTTCACTAAATAAGTTGTTAATTTTAAGCAATAACAGAAAAACACACTGGACCCACTGTGTAGCACTGGCTCCAGGTTTGCCAGACCTCAGTCCCATGGCGGTCTCCCCTCAATGCTGCCTGAGTCTCTAAGGAAGGATACATTAGGGCCAGAGAAAGGCCAGCAGCAAACTAAGACCAGTCTGGCCATGAGCTTCAAGGTAATGGACATGAGCCCACTACTTGTATAGTTTGGGTGGATTTAGGATTTTATCTGGGCCTTTCGAATCCACACATGATATTTCCCTTTCAAAGTGTTTAGACAGGATACTATGTTTGCAGGAGCAGCAGTTATGTGAGCAGGGCCTGATGCCATTGTCTCATTTGTGAGTGGTGACAACAGTTTGGGTCACCATGGTGCATGTGGTGCTTTGAAGAAATGTCGCTGAGATAAAGCCACTATGAAATGAACACACACAATTTGGGGGAGAAGAAAACCATTCACATGCATGTTTACAGGTGTTGCCATGGAGACCTAGGTTTGCAGAAATTTTTACAAATCAGGCACATGCTCTTCAGTCCACACTAAAATCTTTCGTTTTTTGCTCTTTCAGCATCACATATCAGAATATAATAAAAACTTGGCGACACAGGGACAAAATCTGATTCTTTTCAATAACAGATGGGAAACGATAGTGTCCAGTGTGCATCAAGCCATTACCATATTTCAGGTGTATTATATGTGATCAACTTTACACTTCTATATATTGTATTTTCTTATTTTTCAAGTTAAAAATTGAGACATATAGAGATAATATAATGAAAGATATAGAGTAGGTGGTTGAAACTGAAGTTAAGTTCAAGCCCATCTCTAAATTCAAAAATATTAAACTAATAAGTATATGGCTCCTAGAGATATCACAATCACACATATATTGTAACCAGTGGAGTATGAATGGGCATCTTATAATTTGAGGGCTGTAAAAGTAATAGAACAACAGAAAATAAAATTCTGTGAGGGTAATGACTGCAATCATGACAGTGTTGTTGACTTGGAATTTCATGGCTAAGTTGATTGGGCTGACATGGCAATGTTCTAATGGTTTAATTGGGCTGATGTGGCAATGTTCTAAGGGTTCACAAGCCACCATCCATAAATGTTCACTTAAAGAGAAAAGAGACCTGCACAGAAAACTCTTGGGAAGATTTGTAAAAATGTGATCATTGCACTCACTTGTAAGTCTACTGAACCCAAATTTCTTCGTGAGGAGTTCAGTATCTCATAGTATCTGGATGGTAAAAATCAAAATTGTCTTTAACTCCTTCAGAGCCTAGTCTGTGACTTGTTTTTTTTTTTGTTGTTGTTGTTTTGTTTTTTTTGTTTTTGTTTTTGTTTTTGTTTTTTGTTTTTTGTATCTCCTCACAACTCTTCTTGTGGCCTCCTTCAATTCCTGGTTCCTCGGGCTGTGGATGAAGTGGCTCAGCGTGGGGCTGAGACTGCAGAACAGGATCTGCTGGTCTCCCCTGCCCAGTGGGGTTTGGGCCTTGCGCCGGCCACCAACCCTATACTGTGATGCGCAGTCACCACATCCAGGTGGGAGGCAAACGCAGAGGGCTTTCTCCCTGCCCACGATTGAGTCTGTTTTCATCACAGCCATCAGGATGTGGAGGGTGCAGGCAGGAGGACGAACACCACACGGCAGCCCGTCCCATGATCATCAGTCTCCTGCAGAGTTGGGTAGCACAGAGTGCCTAGAGAACGCGCAACTCACAGGAAATACAGTTAGCCAGGTACAGACCACCAAAGGGAGGACTGTGAAGTAGGAAAGCAAAAAAAAAAGCTGATTGGCAGGACCCCAGAGCAGAGTCATACACACAGGCCAGGTCATGATGAGCAGGTACGTCCACTCGGCGGTGCAGAGCCATCACCACAAGGAGAAAGCTCGCAGTGGCCTCCAAGAATGAGGCGGTAAAGATCTAGGCAAGCGGGATTTGTAAGTCATGACCTTGCTTGCAAGAGAGTTATGACCACAAGGTACCAGTAAATCTGTCGAGAAGGACATATGACAAAGAAGGACTATGCTGGTGTCTAGAGAAGAATATAGGACAACCACAATGGCAACAACTGTGTTTCCAGAACAGCTCACTACGTATGTGAACTAGATAGACGAGGAAGAAGAGCAGAGTCTCAGTTTGGGGCACCTGGAGAATCCCACGGGAACCGGTACAGCGATGACACTGGAATTCTCGAGGCCCATTGAAATTTGCCTGTTACAATGGCAGGAAGGAGAAATAAAGATGTTCTTTTCTCATTTGAAAATTCTGAGATCAAATCGACTCACTTTCAACATCAATTACTAAAAACAAATATTTCTTAAGTTTGGATAACAATTGTTGAATTTCATTGGACAAATATTTGATTCAAAAGAATAAGAACATCTCCAAATAAATCTACATCCTACAAGTACCTGGTTTTGATAAAATTTAAGAATTTTTGGTTTCATTATGAAGATTTTAGTGACATCTATTCATTGTATCACATGCATGGCACAATACACCTTTACATATGACTAGTAAATATTGTTATTCATTTTCCAAAATGGTACTAGAGATTCTTTAGAATGAAGTGACTTGCCCAACATCACAAGTAGAAAATATGATGATTGAAAATAATTTCATTCTTTTTGTAATGCCCTGGTTTGGAACTCCACGAGCCAAGAAGGAAACTGACACCGATGCAAGCGCAAAAGGGAGTTTATTGACAAACTCGAGTTTGGACTCCACTCATTCACTGATGCAGCAGTGGTTGAGAGGAGCCCCGACCGAGGGGCTGGGACCTAATTTAAAGGGCAAAACTGCAAGCCTTGGGGAGATGCCTTGGCGTTACCTGATTGGGGGTTAGGTAGACCTTTAAAGGGATTGGGTGGTAGGTTGTTGGGTCCGCGTGCAAAAGGGGTCGTGTGCAGTTGGGGCTGTGTATAGAAGGTGCGGTGCGCAAAAGGGACGAGTGCAGAAGGTAGGGCCGAGTTCAGAAGGTGCCGGGTGCAGTAATCAGAATATGTGCAGGAGGAAATAAGGGTGGGGGTGTCTTATGGGCCCACCAATTAGCTGGCTTGGCTGGTTTGGCCAGGTGGTAAGGCATTGTTCTTGACCACTGGCCTTTGGGGAACTTTTCGTACAATTCATCTTGGGATCACTCAGAAAAATGGAATCATTCCAGTCTTTCACTTTTTCCACTACAATAAAAATAGAAATGATACTATAGTTAACAATAAGCAAGACAAAAGGTTAATTTTTTTTTCATTCGTAGTGTTTAAGGAACATAAATTATCATCATAAAAATACAGCAATACACAAAATGTAATTATTTTGACTATCTTCACAATATTAGCAAGAATAATATAATTAATCCTCTGAGAAATTTAACATGCAAACTTCTAATAATGATCTTATAAAAAAGTAATTCATTTGTTTCAAAGCAAAATCCTTAGACCATTTTAAAGACAGTGGGAAATTGCCTTATGGCTTTACCTCTCACATATGGGCATACAGCCGAAATGATACACTTGGGTTCTTTTCCAAAATCTTCAGATTAAATGTACCAGCCTGGGCTGAAATGGGAGATATAGGTTGGTTATGTAATGTGTAGAAAACGTCACACACCACACACACAGACAAAGGAGCAGGACACCAAAAAAAGAAAACCAAAACAAAGAACTTTTGAGACTATTTATACACAGAGGGATACAAAAAATAAGACATGGAGCTTGAGGTCTGTGTGAACGCAGTCAGGTTCCCTATACCCTCACATCTGTCTTTTCTCCACTAATTCATACTTCCAGTGCTTCCTTTTTGTCCTGTCTTAAAATCCCCTCTTTTCTGTTAGTTTTTTTGCTGACTTTTATGTAAATAACTTTATTAGATCTTGCTCCCACTCTCTATTCAGCTTTCTTTGCTATTTACACATTCTAAATCACTAGGTGATCAGATCACAGGACTCAAGCAGCTATAAGAGGAAGGTGAACAGGGAGAGAGACAGAGACAACAGAGAGACAGAAAGAGACAGAAAGAGGCAGAGATAGAGAGGGATAGAGAGAAACAGAGATAGAGATTAAGACAGAGACAGAGAGAGAGAGTATCTGCAGTCAGAGAGGCAGAGAGAGACACAGAGAATGAAAGATACAGATATAGGCACAGAGAGACAGTGAGAGGAACAAAAGAGATCAAGACAGAGATACAGACCGAGTGTCCACAGGCAGAACCTCAGCTCTTTGCTTGAGAAAGGAGTGAGCTCAGAGAGAGAAGAGCAGTAGACACACTTGCCCTGGCTTTTTTTTTTTTTTTTTAGTTTTACTTTATTATTAGTTTCAAGTATATAGCACATTGGTTAGACATTTATATAGATTATGAAATGATCCCCCTGGTTATTCTAGCACCCATCTGGCTCTACATATAACCATTACATTAGTGCTGGTTGCATCAAAAAAAAGTGCTGTCGAGAATGTGGAGAAAAGGGAACCTCATACACTCTTGATGGGATTGTAAATTGGTGTAACCACTGTGGTTGCACCAGTCTGGAGATTCCTCAAAAAATAAAAATGGATCTACTTTTAGACCCAGTGATTGCATTTCTGAGTATTTATCCAAAAGGAATTCAAAACACTAATTCATAAAGATATATGCACCCTTATGTTCGTCACAGCGTTGTTCACAATAGCCAAGATAATGGAAGCAACCTAATGCCCATCAACAGACAATTGGATAAAGAAGTTATGGTTCATATACACAATGAAATGTTACATAGCCATAAAAATAAAATCCTACCATTTGCAAAGACATGGATGGACCTAGAGGTTATTATGCTGAGTGAAATAAGTCAGACAGAGAAAGATAAATACCATACAATTTCACTTATATGCAGAATCGAAGGAACAAAAAGAACAAAGTATTTGAAAACAGACTCACAAATACAGAGGACAATTTGGTGAATGCCACAGGCGAGGGGAGTTGGGGGACTTGGAGAAAGTGAAGTGTTAGGGAAGTACAAATTAGTAGATAAGAGATGGTCATGGGGATGGGGAACATGACATAGGAGATGTGTTTATTGTTTAACATGTCAAGGTTCGTGATAATTTGCTCCACAGCAACATGTAATTAATACAGAAACAAAATAGGTCATTAATAACAATAAAAGATGGTACACATTATGAATGCAAAAAGGGAAAACTAAATATGTGCTGAAGCAATTTGGAAAAAAAGTCATAAAAATGACTCATTGTAGTTCTTAAAGATGTACAATATAAACAGGATTTGCATGAAAAGGGCACAGATATACACATAAATGAAGAAAGCAATTTGGACAATGTTATTTTAATGGAAATAAGTTTATTTTGTTTTCAAATTAGTGGTTCTGGCCATAAATATTCTTGTCTGGTTTTGCCATTTATTTACAGCTTAGCCCCAAAGGGTGTGTGTGTATGTGTGTGTGTAATGACCTTAACTTTTTGAAATGTACATTATATCCTATCATGGAAACTTACCATGAGTAAGTTGAATTTTGAGCAGAAAGATTGGAAATCCCATTTAGTCAGTATCCAAAACTACTGTGTCTTCGCAATATAGCCATTCTTCCAACACAATTAAAGTTTGGATCTTCTATCTCCCTCTCATCTCTGTATTAATTGATTTACAAGTTTTCCTGAGAATCCTGTGATAAACAAATGTTTTAGTTATGTATGGATAGACAGCATGATTCTTCATGTAACTAAGAGGACTTACATTTTGCAATCTCTCCACATGTCAATGAAGCATTTATTTTCTTGATCTAGTATCTTTTCACTCATATATTTTACCTTCCAGAAGGTTAATGTAATTCCCAACCATAAATACCAAATACCAACTTTTTTTTTTAAGCTCAATTTCTTAAACTTTGTCTAGGACTATGTGTCAAGCTGCTTGAAAACACAAGCATATGTCATTATTGAAAGTACAGTCAGGGTGCAGATTTCATATTTACAGAGTAAATTTGTAAGCAAACAGTTAAGTTCCTTTAAAAAAAAGGCATGTAAGATATTAGCTTCCTTTCACACTGTATGCCCTCCCGAAGCGCTTTCCTGTCTTCTTCTTTCCTGAGGCTTCACCCCCTCTTTTAGGTGCTGTTCGACTTTAGCTGGCTGGCTCCGGCACATACGTCATTATTGAAAATACAGTCAGGGTGCAGATTTCATATTTACAGAGTAAATTTGTAGGCAAACAGTTAAGTTCCTTTAAAAAAAAAAGGCATATAAGATATTAGCTTCTTTTCACACCCTTGAGATAAATATGGTATAAACAAAGGAATGAAATTCTGAAGTCACACATACACACTCATTGGGATTACAAAATTAGCTTCTCATTTGAACAGCACCTAGTTATCTTTTTTTCCCCTCCTTCCCTTCCACACTTTTACCCAGCATGTTTGCATAGAGCTAACAAGGGCCCCTAAGGGTTGGGACCTGATTGCTGTTAACATCTTGAAATACAGAGATTTGTTACCTGCTCTTAGCTCTACACAGCACACAAAGACTTATATCTGCACCACCTTTTCTTAGTCCCCTACTGTGCTGCACAGGAAGAAACAGTCAGCAGAGGTGGTTAGCAGGTGAGGCAGAAGGGAGGTATCAGGCCTCCTAGTCTAGGGAGGGCCACAGCAGATTCCTTTCAGCAATGTGGCTTCTACAGAGTCTGGCAAAGACATCAGGTTAAGATTTCTGAATAACAAAGTATGGGCAATTTTGAATACTTAAAAAAGAGATTTTTATTTATTTATTTTTTCTCTTCTCTTTGAAGAACCAAGTTCTGGTTATCTCTTGGAAATACCTTTTATTAGCAATCAGGAAAAAAACCACTGTCTCCAAAGGATAATTTCCTTCCCACATTTGGACAAGTTCTTTGACTTTTCTCTTTCCTTAGGGTAAAACTACTACTACTACTACTACTACTACTACTACTACTACTACTACTACTACTACTACTTATTAATTATTACTATTAGTATTTCTATTATTACTAATTTGTTGTTCCTGAGAAAGAAGCTTTTAGATACAAGTCCAGCTTTAAAAATGTATGACATTACCATTTCTAGAAATGTTACTGCCCGTGTTTGTAAATGAGTGTCTGCAAGTGTTGAGAATGGTGTAACACAGGAGTCATCAGTGATTGGTGTTACTATTTTGCTGTGACCCTTGATGTTGATCTGAGTAGTATGAGTTTGTGATAATCAACAAGGACCAACCTGATGATTATCTTAGATCTCCCTGTTCTTTCTCTTCACTCTTACCTACCTGGTGAGTCTCTTTGGAAACATAGTGATTATCATTTTGGTGGTAGTTGATTCCTGTCTCCAAACACCCATGTATTTTTTCCTCTGCCATTTGGCTTTTCTCAACGTATTTTATACCACAACTGTGGTCCCCAAGATGCTCTGCAACCTCCCTGCTATGAAGAAAGTCATCTCTTACGAATTGTGCTTTGCCCAGACCTACATCTCCCTGTTAATGGGGGCAGCAGAGTGCACTCTTTTGGCAATCATGGCTCTGGACCGTTTCATAGTCATTTGCTACCCTCTGTTGTACCTGCTCATTTTGAACTTGTCTGCATATGTGTAGTTGGCGATGGGGGCCTGGACCAACGGCTTCTTTGCCTCAGTGGTGCCTCTCTACTTCACCACAGTCCCCCTCTGTGGCCCTTATGTTATTGACCATATATTTTTGTGTGTGTGTGAAGTACCTGTTCTTCTTCATATGAGCTACACTGATACATCTCTGCAGGAGACCCTGATGGTGACAGGAGCCTCTGGTATCTCTCTTGCTTTCATTCCTACTCATTACTCTGTCCTATCTAGGCATACTGGTTGCTGTGATAAGGAGACATTCAGTAGAGGGTAGAAAAAAGGCTTTCTCTACCTGCAGCTCCCACCTGACTGTGGTGACCATTTATTATGGGATAGGTATGTTTATGTACATGAAGCCAAAATCTCTGTTTTCAGCTGAGAGTGATAAGTTGATCTCCTTGTTCTATGCAGTCATCAATCCTGCTTTGAACCCACTAATCTACAGCTGAGAACAAGGAGGTGAATGGAGCATGGAAGAGAATCTTAGAGTGAGTAGCAGTGTCCCAAAGGCAAAGGGTGTGTCCTGGAGGCTGGGAATTTATACCCCTCGCTATACTCTCTAAGGCTAGTGACATAAATAACTTATCAGCTACAAATACATGTAAGTCTGTGTCAGAATTAGTAAATATATATCAAGTCATTCTCTGACACACCCTACTATGTCCCTGCTTTACAAGACTGTTAGTAGATTACACTATTTCATTAACTATTTCTGCATGTCAGAAATTTAATTCCAACAACATCTAAATTTCACTTAATGAGAAAAGTGAAATTAAAATTTTAAGGAAAATTTTCTGATTCCTTAATTTTACATAGCCTCCATATATCATTATGTCTTCTATAACATTTACACACTTATTTTTCTTTATAAAGTGAGTGTCTTTCACTACTGTTTATTAAATCAATGTCTACTTCAAAATACCCATTTCACTAATGGTGTAAAACCTTTCCATTAATGTAGTAAATATAATTAAATTCAACAAATAATAATACTTCAAGTAAAAATTCTTTATAAATTGTTATTTTCTGAATGTTTCCCAGATATTATAAAACATGATCCAGGTCTCTATCTGTAAGCTGATAAGTCTTGATATTTTTGTCAAACACCAGTGTTTTTAAAACACCACTACATTCCTATAGCCTGTGTGTTTACTCATACCTACTTTATCACACATGTATTTTACATAAACATTGCAAACTTCAAGTCAATATCACCTATTCCATCAAGTCTTTTCTTAAAACCTAAACATTCTTACATTTTTGTAAATTTTACTTTACTTGATACAAAATCTTAAACTTCAGCTTTTTATTACACATTTTATTTTACTAAATTCCCACATGTTTTTGAAAACCATGAAATAATTTATTTGGACCATGCATGGAACATTCATTCTCCCAGAAACTTCATAATCTAATACAGAAGAAAGTACATGCTGACTTCTACATGTAGTGCATGGGAAAAATCCCAGTGAACTATAAGGCCAGCAGGAAAACCCTCTTTTTAAAGATTATTTAGGCTGAAGAATGAAGTAAATTCATCAATTCTACATTCAAAAGGGTCTTTTTAGATGAACGTGAAAAGTAAAAAAAAAAAAAAAAATCATTGAAAATAGTTCAATGTGTCTCGAGTGAACTCCATACTGTCCTAAAAGCATATGTCTACTTTTTCTCTTTGCTCTCAATAAATAGAACAGGATCTTAGCATTTGTATTTCTCTCCCTTTACTGCCAACTTCCTGTGTAGTCTTTATTTGTTGAATTTAATTGTATTATGTTCTGCCTGATTTGATTATATTTAACTTATGATTTCCCTTGTCCTACTATTTTCTAACAAAATATTGCATTGTTTAATACAATATCTACTTTTAGTCACTCAAAATATTATGCATTTTATTTTCTATTAATATTGAGAGTGCAGAAATTTTTGAAAAATAAGTTCCATGATTACAGCATCTGATACCACAATGAAGAATCACCTAAACCTCATTTTCTGCATAAGTGATGTTAGAAATAGAAAATATATATATTTATTATAGAAAAATTGAGAGGGTTACAAGGAAAGTTTCATATGTATAAAATTGTAATAAAGTTTAATAAATCAAGTCTCATTTTTGCATCCACAGAATTTTTAATGCACTTTGTTCTGTTCTTTAAACAGATGTTTCATATAAATACTTTTTGAACCAGCTGCAGCATCTCTGTCAATTTTTATTAATCTTACAATACTAAAATGTCCTTCTTTATGTACTTAAGGCGAGTTTCTTTCTCATTTTAATGTACTGCTTATCTGGTATTTTTTGGATGTTGCCATTTGGTCTTTTCCTAGAAATGAATCTAACTCCATGTAACATATACATACATGCAGCTAAACAACTGAAAACATTGAAATACAACAAATTGTTTTGTCATTCATGTTTTCCATTTCTAAGAAAGCTCTGGGGATTCATTACTGGGGCTCTAACTTTGAAGGAGTAATTTCTTTCTGGGAGAAACACTAATAATGAGTGAGGTTGAAGAGGAGTAAAGAAAGTTGGTTCATTTAGGTTCAATATATGTACTAATTAAAAATTATCCAAGGGATTAGAATAACACCTGGAGTAAATTTTCATAAGATTAATCCTGAGACCTCTTAATAGTTCTCCAAAACACACACTCACACAAGCTCATGCATCTGCACATGCCCGGCCAGCGGGGCACAGTTATTTAATGGAACCGAGGAGACTTCA
>PUFA01002757.1:0-23323 GCA_003508835.1 Eonycteris spelaea
TTTTTTTAATTTCAAATAAATGTTTATTGCCTCTTATTATGAAAACCTTTTTATTTTTAGGTTAACACACCCATAGAAAGAGGTGGACACATCTAAATGTACTGTGGATTTTCACAAAGTGAACATTGGGATAACAACAGCCACATCAAGGATCGACATTTCCAGCATCCCAGGAAACCCTCTTGAATCTATTCAGTCATAAATCAAAGTCTCCACCTAGTGACCATTATGTTGATTTTTAACTACATAGATGAGTTCTGTATTTGGTAGAATAGAATATCACAGTGGACAGCCTTCTGTATCTGCCTCTCTCACTCAGCGTAACGTTTCTGGTCTCACGCCCAAGGCTCTGTGTGGTTGTAGTTTATTCACTCTCATGGCTACGAGAGGTTCCATTATATGACTAGACTACACTTCTTGTTCACAGGCATTTCTGTTATACCCAGATTTTACAAATCATGAGTAATTTCTTTATATATTTTGGCACACATTTTCATTCACGTCTATTGGGTATATAACTAGAAGTAGAAATGCCAGGTCATGGGGTTTGGACTTATTAGATACGAACAAAGAATTTTTCAAAGTACTTGAATCCATTTACTCTGGCACTAGCAATATATAATGGATATAATTAGTCTCAATTCTTGCCAACAACTGAATGTATTTTTATTGTAGTCATTCAGTGAGGTGAATTGATATAACAATATAGTTTAATTTGAATTTCCCCTCTGATTAAATAAAATGTTGAGCCATTTTTGTAAATTTGTTGGCCACGTAAATATCCTCAAGGAGATGATGGACTGGACTAATTGTCGATGACTAAATGGGATCCTAGTAATGTGCCAGCATCTTTGAACTGTTATGGTCCTTTTGCCATTAACGAAGTTGTGGTAAAAGACTCGTGGTAGAATAATGGTCTTTGTCCCTGGATTCTGGCACAAAGCCCCTAAAATCCTTGAATCTTCTGAGTGATAAGAGTGTCTTTGGGATGCCAATGAGATGACTCTTGAGATGATTCTTGGTTAAAATAGTTTCAGGATTGGGGCTGGTCACCAGAAAGACCAGGCATAATTAGAAGGCTGCAACTTTCAGCCTCACTCCCTGACCTATGGGGAGAGAAGAAGGAGGTTGAGCTCAATCACCAATGGCTATTAATTTAATTAATTATGCATACTGAATAAAACTTCAAAAAAAAAAAAAAACCCCTAAATCAAGAGAATTCAGAGAGCTTCCAAACTGGTCAAAACATCCATATGCTGGAGGGTGACACACTCTAATTCAATGACAGAGGCTTTTGCGCTCAATCCCCTTCCAGACCTTGCCCTATGTCCCCTTCATTTGGCTACTCACTTATATCCTTTATAATAAACTGTAATAGAACCATAACATTTTCCAGAGTTCTGTGACTTGATCTGCCAAATTAATGAATGAGTGGGGGGACCCCTAACTTTGTAGCCAAGTCGGACAGAAGTGAGGACATAATAGTTGAGACCTGTATCTCAAGTGAGGACAGTCTTGCTGGATGGGTCCGAACATGTGGGGTCCCATGCTAACTCCAGGTAGTTCGTGTCAGAATTGAGTTGAATTGTAGGTTATTCAGGTGGTGACTGAGTATAGAGAATTGGTAGTGGAAGGAAAACCCTCACCATTCCATAAAGAAATTCGGAGTAAGCAAGTCAACTTCTACCTTGAATGTCATTTATTGGTCACTTGTTCTTCCAGCCAAACCTGAGTGCCTACAAAGTATCAGAAAAAGTTCTAGTCTCAGATCTTTGCTCTAAGAATTAAAAGCTGTCATTCTTTTTCCATCCCTCATCCCCACCACCTGAACTCTCTTCCTACCTTAGGAGAATTCCACATATAGTTTGGGTGAGAGAAAGACACCACTATACTCCATAAAAGGGGAAAACCCACTTCCCTTACCCTCTTGCAGCTGGACATGGCATGAGGCTCCACCAGTCAGGTGACCACATCCCAGACTCTGACTCGGGACATGGTGACAGAGAGGCTAGAACCGTGCACAACGCGTTTGACAACGCTGTCATGAGTGGCAGTAACAACATCCAGTTGCCAAGAGCACTAGTGATATCAATCCTAGGCCCAGGGCCCAGTGTTCAGCATCAGGGGCATCAGTGATATGAGCAGGGATATCTCTGCCCAGAAGCTGGGGCAGTGGTTGCATGTGGGACCGGACTTAGGGCGGATTATGAATGTTCCTGGCTGTGTGGCCTCAAGCCTGCTCTGTGGCTTCCCCAAAATAGTATGAGGCCTCAATATCATGTATCTGTATCTATGTTTATATCTATGTCTATATCTATCTATATATCTATATCTATATCTGTATCTATATCTATATCTATGTCTATATCTATATCTATCTATTTACCTATCAATATATTTACTTTATATTTAAATTAGTAAAAATTTGGATTCCATTGTTTGCTCCTTCTCTGAGCTCTGTCACTGACCTCAGTGTTTCCCAATTGGCTGAGCCCCAGGATTGCTTGTGGGCTTCTTACAAAACACTCAGACCTCTCCCGAGACCAATTTTCCCACAGAATTAGACACAAGACCAGGAATCATTTATTTAACAAACCCTGTAGGTAAGGCTGATGCACAGCCATGTAGAAAAATTGGTTACATTCTTGCTACTAACAGTGCCACCTGAAGACCAGCAGCATCCGCACCTTGTTAGAAATCCAGAATCACACCCTCTGCTCCAAGTTCCTGAGTGAACCAAATGTCCAGGTGGTTCCTGCACACAAGAAAGTTTGGACTCCCTGATCTCTGCGCCTTCCCCACGCAGAGCCAGAACTGTGCCGTCTGCGCTCAGTGTGTGTCTGTGGTGTCTGAGCAGATCGCTCAGCACTGGGGTGTCCAGGGTTCAGTCCTGTTTGCTTCCCTTCTATAGCCATCACTCTCGGGGACCTCATCTGTTCTCAAGGCTTTCAATATCATTTGTATGTGTCACGTGTCTAACAGACACCTCAGCTCCAACCTCTCTAAAAATGAAACCTGTGATGACCCCCTCCATATGCTCCTTCCAGTCTTGCCCATTTCTGCTGACAAGTGCACCTTTCCCCTTGCACAGCCCAAAATTTGGGATGTCCTCCTTGACTCCTCACTCTCATACTCCAAATTCACCCACGAGGACACTCTGTAAAGTCCATCCTCAGAATGTACAGACTCCCACCACTTCCACTGTCTCCACCGCTCACCCCATGGAAGCATCTCCAGCCTGGAACCCTGACGTTTCCTGCTGCTTCCCTACTGCCTCCCCTGACATCTGCCTCCCAAGCCTGTTCTCAGCACAGCAGCCACAGCGATCCTTTTAAAGGAGACGTCATACCACGTCCTCTTCTGCTCTCCAGTGTCTTGTAACTCCTTCTTCACACAGAGCACAGGTCAGTGCTCTTCTAAGGTACTCCAGCCACTCCCCCACCCTCCCAGAAACCACAGACACACTTCTGCCTGGGGCGTTCCCACTGCAGGTTCCCCTGTCCAGGATCCTTGTGGATAATTCCTCATGCCCTTCAAACTTTTCTCAAGGTCAGCTTCCCAGGAAGGCTCACACTGACCTCCCAAATCAAATCAGCCATCTTCCCTGTTTCCGCATCCCCACACTCTGGATCACCAGTCGCATTGCATTTTTCCCCACAACATTTATCCCCTTCCAACATAAACATCTTCCCTAGTTATTGTGCTTATAGTGGATAGTCTGTCTCTTCACACTAGAACATATGCTCTGCAAGGCCATCAGTTTTTGTTTTTACTTCACTTATGTTTCCCAGATGCAAAAACTGTGTCATGCATCTGGCACACAACCAATATTGGTTGGATGAATGATCAGAGTACAGCACCTCCCTATGCTAAAGTAGCACCTTTATTAATATGGTCTCAGATCACGTGCTACTTTGACGCAGCTTCGGCACAAAGTCCACTCATATTGGCACAATGCCACCTCTACTGTTCTCACAAGTGCTGCTCTCCCCTCCTTCCCCTCATCTCTTTCTGCCATACCAACTCTCCTACACGCCACAACACAGAATTCTATTTCTCAGTTCCGAAAACAATGGCCTTTGATTTACCGGTTTGATTTT
Organism: Eonycteris spelaea; assembly: GCA_003508835.1. Classification (NCBI taxonomy): domain Eukaryota; kingdom Metazoa; phylum Chordata; class Mammalia; order Chiroptera; family Pteropodidae; genus Eonycteris; species Eonycteris spelaea. The sequence goes on from PUFA01002757.1 coordinate 4,101, forward strand.
CCAACCAAATAGAAATCTAAAGTAGACTCTGCTTTATAAATTCCTGAGTTTGGACTAGCCAGCACTAGAGCTAAGGGCAGGGAGAGATGGTGGGCAAGCACTGCACAATTCCAACAGGAGTTCGTCTAAAATGAGAAACTGCAGGATCCCATCTCTGCTAATTCCAAAGGAATCTACTTCCTTTGAGAGTCTGAGAAAAATGGAAAGAACAATCAAGCCCTAGAAAGAGAACGAGCAGGCTTGACCTATGAAAATTCATCTTCGGTTGATACCACTCATAAGTCTGGGCCTTATCAGATCAGTAACAGGGAAGATGACTCTCGGGGATGAGGGACACCCAGAGGAACATGAGACCAGGACTTGTAACGAGGACAAAACCAATCATGTTCCTCTATAAAAACAGCGCAACAAAAAATACACACCCAAAAGAAGGGGCTGAGGGTCAGACCCAGGCCTGAGCCGAGGCTGAACCCTCCGCAGGAAGCCCTCACTGACATGACAGGCCCCGGGTGATGGTTGAGTCCCTGTGATCAGAGGTCCTGGTGCCACAAGGTCCTGTTGAAGGGACAAGGACAATGGAAAAGAGAGGTGACCCAACTGAAGAGGGACCATGTCAAAGTCCACAGTGCACTGAGCCCTGACTGGGCACAGATCCCATCCACGCTCGGTCCTCACAGCCTGTCCCCACCTGCAACAAACTCAGCACAGCAAACACACAGATTCTGAAAAGTTCCCAGTGATTCCATTTATTTCCTCTTCAAGAGACGATTGTCTCCTTTAATTAATCCATAAACCCTTCACGACTAGAACTGAAAAACAAATTTGTATTTATATTTATTTCAATAAAGCAGGAAGAAGTTGCTCAGTGCAACTCGAAGTTAAGGCAGGGTTGGGAACAGCACAGCCTCTGCTGGAACAGGAGATCGGATGAGGGAAGAGACAGGGCAGTGTGGGGAAGGGGCGTGTGGTGGGCAGGGGGCGGGCCGGTCCCCCACCTCCTCACATTATGCTGATAGGAGTGCAGACACATTCAGAAAGAGAAATCAGAGGTTCTTCAAGTCACAAAGTGGGAGCGTGAACAAATCTTGCATCACTCGTTCCCCCATAAGGCGGCTGTCTCACGCTGCAGAAAAAATAATCACAAACAAATTCTATGTGGTGACATTCTCAACACTCCACCACATGCTCCAAATATCCCAAAGAATGCACATTACCCAGTCCTGTCCCTTCTTCCTCAGTCCCTTGCCACTTTAGGCCACCCAGGGTCTCACCTTTAGAAGCCGTGAGAGACACATCAGAGCCCTGGGCACTGTCACTGTCTGGGGTAGGACAAAACAGGATGTGGTCAGAGCTCATAGGAGATGTGGCTAAAGGAGGAATTATGGGGGGGGGGGGAAGGGGTGAGCTCCCCCCATGGGCTCCAAACTACACTATCCCAAGGGTCTCAGGGATCACCCCTCCCCCACCATACTCACTTGCAGCCTGAACGTAGATCCCTCCTTTTCCACCTGTGGGAAGAAAACATTTGTGAGAAGCCAGGGAAGAGGGACGGAGTCATGAGGTGCTAAAGGAACTCCCTAGTCCTGGACCCCAGGGAAGTTTCCAGAACTGTGACTTCGGACCCAGGGCACGATGAGGAATCCTAAGGAACGTACATGTGGGGGACTGGACCAACCACCCTCCTTGAGGTCTGTGCTCAGCAGGGACCTTCCCCTTTATCCTGTGACAGCTAGAAGTCAGGTCCCTTCACCAGAATCTTTGAGGTGATAAATCTGTCCTTTGGTTTTACACTTGCATTAATACAGAGTAAGTGTTAGCAGATGGGGCCCCAGGCTGGGAAAGAACGTGTGGGATGGTCTTCCATTAACGAGGCAGGTCACACTCTACCTGGGACTTGAAACCCCACAGTGGGGCAAGAAAATTCAGACCCCCCCTTCCCTACCTGAGCGCTTCCTCCACCACATCACACAGCTAGGACAACAGCGACCACACTCCAAGGAGGACCAGGGCAGCAATGACACCCAATGGGATGGTGGCGGGAGGTGGCGGCTCTAGGAAGGGAACAGACGGTGATGACCCTGACTCCGGGGCCTCAGCCCCAACCCTGCTGATGTCCTCAGGGGCTCCTGTGCCCACGGCCCCCTCCTCACCCCATCTCAGGGTGAGGGGCTGGCAGCCCCTCGTGCTGCACGTGGCACGTGTATCTCTGCTCCTCTCCAGAAGGCACCGCCACTGCCGCCCACTTCTGGAAGGTCCCGTCCCCTGCGGGCCTGGTCTCCACGAGCTCCATGTCCTGGGTCTGGTCCTCCCCGTCACGCTGCCAGGTCAGGGTGATCTCCTCCGGGTAGAAGCCCAGGGCCCAGCACCGCAGGGTGACCTCACGATCAGAGAAGGGGTGGTGGGTCACATGTGCCTTTGGAGGGTCTGAGAAGGGTCAGGAAATTAATTCAGGAACTTTACATCCCTCATGGGACACCCCACCAGGGCTCTGTGACCATGCTGAGAATGCTTAGGACAAATGGGGTGGGGAAGGAGCACAAAGCCCAGACACTAGACTGGACATAGGTATCTGGGATAATGTTAGTCTTTAGAAAGTTCTAGAATTAGGCTGAGACAGGCCAGGGTCAGAGATAGGTCTCTGAAGGGGAGAGAAGGGATTCCTGGTCCTGACCTGGGTGGGGCCAGATGACTCAGAAAAGCTGGAGTCAGACCGAACCCCACTGGGTGTGGGGCAGGGAACATGGCCTGAGAGGAAAAGTCCCCAGAGTTCTCAGAGCAGCCGCCACAGTCAAAGGGAACCGCTCACGGACCAGTTACTTATTCCCGAGATGGTCTCCCCCGCCGTCCCCTCAGAGACAGCACCCCTCACTGTCCCTGAGGAGAGCTGGGCCCCCTGGCCGAGCCAACCTCTGGCACCGGATCTGAAAACCCACACGGACTCGTTTTCCCGGCGCACAGGAGGCGGGGGTTCGGGTCCCACTTTCCTCCTCCTTGGAGGAGCCCCCGGCCCCGAGGGAGAGGGGAGGCCCCGCGGCCCTCGCACCTGCGCGCTGCAGCGTGTCCTTGCCGTCTCCAGGTATCTGAGGAGCCACGGCACGCACGTGCCCTCCAGGTAGGCCCTGAAGCCCTCCATCGCTCCGCCACCGTTCTCCTCCCACTTGCGCCGGGTGATCTGAGCCGCCAGGTCGGCCGCGGTCCAGGAGCGCAGGTCCTCGTTCAGCGCGAGTAGTCGTCTAGACGGTACCCGCGGAGGAGGTGCCCGTCCGGCCCCACGTCGCAGCCGTACATCCTGGAGGGTGTGAGACCCTGTCCCCGCCCCGCGTCGCCCCGCGTCAGCCCCGCCGCAGGGACCGGACCGAACCGAAAGCGACGCCCGGCGAAGCCCCCGCCGCCTCCGCCCGCGCGGGCCCCGCAGCCTCGGGGCGGAGCCCGGGCCCGGACGCTCGGGGCGCCCCCGGCCTGTCCGTGGAGACGGGGGTCGTGCCCGGGGCCCGGGCGCGTCGCTCACCGGCCTCGCTCTGGTTGTAGTAGCGCAGCGCGGTCTGTAGATTCACTCGGAAATCCTGTGCGGCGTCCTGGGCCCCGCGTGTTCCAGTCCCAGTACTGCGGATCCTCCTGCGCCACCTGCTCTATCCACGGCGCCCGCGGCTCCATCCTCGGACTCGCCGCGTCGCTGTCGAACCGCACGAACTGCGTGTCGTCCACGTAGCCGACGGCGACGAAGCGGGGCTCCCCGCGCCCGGGCCGGGACCAGGCGGTGTAGAAATACCTCAGGGAGTGGCGGCCTGGGGGGCGGAGAGGGGCTGAGACCCGCCGGCCTCCTCCCGGCGCGGGGCCCGGTCCAGGTCGATGGGCCGAGCGACGAGGGGGCGCGGGGAGCTGGGGGCGCGGGACGGTCAGGACGGGACGGGGGTTCCGGGCCTGGGCGGGGGGACGCGCCTTCCCGGGTCCTGCGTCCCCGCCGGGCGGTCCCCTCGCTCCTGCCCCGCAGAGGCCGCTCCCTCCCGACCCCGCACTCACCTGCCCAGGTCTCCGTCAGGGCCAGGGCCCCGCCGAGCAGCAAGAGGAGGGTTCGGGGCCCCATGGCGCGCGTCCTCAGATTCTGGGGAGAAACTGCGTCCGGGCGGGGCCGTGGAGACCTTAGAAATGGGCGGTGACATGATTGGCTTCTCTAGAAATCGGACGCGCAATGGGAGTGAGAACTGGGACCGCGTCATGCGTCTCCAGGCAGGAGGACCCGACACAGGTTGCGAGAGGGAGAAGTGAAACCTCGGGGAGGCGGGGACTCCCTAACGCTGAGCTTCCGCACCCCAGACACCGCCTTGGAGGCTGAGACGCTGCGAGCCACGCCCTGGGGACCTGGGACTTTGCCCTGACCGCTCCTCCTTCACCGACAGCTCTTTGTCACCCTGTCTCCCTGGGTTCTGGCCCAGGAGCTGTGTGAAGAAACCACGGAGAGACCCCAGGCTGGGACGGGCTCCTTTGCCTCCTCTCCTCTTCCCGGAACCCTTCTCCCTGAAATGGACTCTGCCTCTCGCCCTTTGCCTCTCCCCTGGGCTCTTCTGCAAAGCTCAGCCCCAGGGAACTTGATGCCTGAGAGTGAGCTCGCCCTGGGAACTAAGGAAGGACAGGGATTTTCCCTTTCATCCTGGAGAAGTTGTGCCTAAACACACAACACACACACACACACACACACACACACACACACACAGACACACACACACACACACACACACAACACACACACACACACACATACAAAAACACCAGCTAGAGATTCTCACAGTCACCAGTCTCCTTGTTGTCTATGAACCACAGTGGGTAACACAAACTTGAAAACCCCTGATCATCAGGAAGCTAATCTGCGAAAGGAAAGATTTTGCCCCTTGTTAAGGATAGATGTGTGAGCACTGTTCTCAGACTCACAAAGCTCCTAAGGCTTACTTTCCCAAACAGCCTGTCTGTAACTCGGGTTTTTGTATTGTAAAAGGAGCAGCATTTCACAGCCCAGAGTCTGTCTGTGTGAGTCCCCCACATCCTCAGTACAAAAAAGGACATGGGAGCTGTTTGTTAGGGTGTATTTCAACCAGCAGCATGTACAGCCTCAATGGTCCAAGTGTTCAGTGCAGGTAAAATGTCCTTCACTACTGCTCCTGCATGGCCTATTTTTTTATGAATAATTCACATCTAAGTGGTGTGCTTATTTTATTGGTACATGTTATTATTTTTTAACCAGTTAACATAAAGAGGCAATTAGTTTTCATGCAGGTCCACAGAACAACCTCCTAGGATCGGGATAGTTTAGTTTATTAAAGATCTTTCAAAAAAGAAAACGTTTAAATCTCAGAGTTCCACTGCTGCAGAATTCTTTCCTGCTGCTGCACCTCCTCACCTGCCGCTTCTCCAGCCCTTCCCTCTGTCTCTTTCATCCCCAGGCCCTCTTCCCTCTTAGTCTCCAGGACCCTCTCACTCCTGATCCTGGCACTAGAGCTACCCCTCCCCCCACCTGCCACCCAAAACCTATTCTCCCCACAAGGATCAGCGATCCTGTTCATGTGACTCATGTGCTATTTCTTCACTAAAATCCTGCAATGGCTTTGTCTCTCTGGGAAGTCTCTAGAATATAAGGCATGTGAGCACAGGGGCTTTAGGCTACTTAGGTCAAAGTTGCCTCCCAGGCCTATAAAGCCAGTCTGACAGACAGTAGGCATTAAGGTAAATGTTGGTAAATGATGATTGTATTAAAATTTAATTCCATCACATAAAATCATAAAATAAAAAATACAAAAAAGTTCACAGAGATTTTATTACATGTAACTAGTATGCATATCAGTTCATAAATTCATCCTAGTGGAAAAAAAAAAAACACGCGTGTGCTTATTTGTTGCACCGTTGAGCCGTGTATTAGTTTTCTATTCCCGGGAAGATATTACCACAATTTAGTGGCTCAAAACAACTCCCAGGTATTTGCTCACAGTTCCTTAGTCAGAAATCCAGGCGTGGTGTGGATGGTTTTTGTCAGGGTGTCACAAAGCTGTGTTTCTGAGGTCAGGATCCTTCTCCAAGCTTCTGTAGAGACGGTCAGCCGCAGTCAGTTTTTTCCAGTTGTGCACCTGAAGCACCCATCTCCTTGACAACTGTCAGCAAGAAGGTGCCAGGGGATGGCTGCTCCTGTCACCTAGTGGCCAGCAGTCTTTGCCACGTGGCCCTGCATTTTCAAAGCCCCCAGAAGAGAAATACCTCACACTGAATCCCTCTCACACTTGGAATCTCTGCTCAGGTGGAACCCCAATCAGCACTCCCCTGATCAGGACGTCCACCGAGCAGGCCCCCATCTTAAAGTCAACTGATTGAGACCTTAGTTACATCTGCAAAATCCCTTCCCAGCAGCACCCACATTCGTGTCTGATTGGATAACTGGATGGAAGTGAATAATGAGGGTTGTTATTGGGGACCATCATAGAATCAGCATAGCATGGCCTGTTCTTCCTCTTGTGTTTGATTGAGTCATGGTTAAACATCAAAGTTCAAGTAATAGAGTGCTGTGAATGGCAAGAAATGCCTCTTGCCTATTAGCCATGCAATTCTTAAATCTTAAAACCAAATAATATTGTTAATATAATTAATTTAGAGCAAATGAAAATCAATGCAATATTTCATTCTCTCTTTAAACACCGTATCAGTTATATACTGTAGCATAACAAATTATCCAAAACATAGCAACTCAAAATAAACAAATGTGTATTTTCTCTCACAGTTTCCCAGGGTCAGGAATCTGGCAGAGGTTGACCTGAGTGCTTCTGGCCAGGGCCTCTCTCAAGGCTGCTGTCAAGTTGTCAGCCAGGGCTGCATCATCTGAAGGCTTGACTGGGGCTGGAGGACTCACATGAAATGACTCACTGTTTGAAGAAGCGGTTGGAAGAAGCCTTTTCTCCCTGGGTGGTCTCAGGAGGCCTCCATTCTTAGCCATGTGGACTTTTCATAAGGCGAAAATGACCAAGTAGCTTCTTTCTCCAGAGAAAGTGATCAGGAGAGAGAGCAAGCGAGATGCAAGCTGCGGTGTTTTTCTGTCCTAGACTCAGAGTCACGCACCATCACATTAGCCTTACTCTGTCAGTTAGAAGTGAGTCATTAAGTGCAGCCCACACTCAAGAGGAGGGAATTACTGCACGTCTGGAAAGGAGGAGTGTCGAAGAATTTGACACATGTTAAAACCCAAATTAAAATTAAATAACGTTTCAGGATTTTGAAAACTATTTCCTTCTTCTGATTATTTTTTTTAAATGCTTTACGTTTCACCTTTGGAAAGTAATGGGTAAAAGTCTGAGACAGAGAAAGGAGATACATCAACTTTTGTGCTTCTTGAAATTACCTTTAGTGATAATGTTTCAATAAGTTGCCACAAAGTTGAGAACCTGTAGTTCGCTAGACCAAATAGTTCCAAGATGTGGGTGCCTTAACAAGAATGTCTTTAAAATAACAACTATTTTGCATTAGAAGTTTCAAATTTAGTTTGTTGAGAATGTCAGCCAGAAGGAAGGGGGAGAGGGGAAGGGGAGGTAGATGGGTGAAAGGGGTCACATATGTGATGACAAAGAAATCTAACTATATGCGGTGAACACAATGCAATGTGTATATAAGCCTTTCTGTTGAATTGTACACCTGAAACGTACTGGATTTCGTTAACCAATGTCACTGTAATCATAATTTTCAAAATGTCAAGAATATTGGCTAAAATGCCAGTTTTCTTATTCAACATCATCTTCAGAAACATTTGCGTGATGAAATTACTTTTCAGTTAAAAAATATGAATCTCATGCCTCAGTCTATACCCTCACTTAGCACCATGACAAACAGTTTTGGTGTGATGCAGTAGACAGGGAGGTTTCATTTCAGCTGAGGAACAAAATGTCCAAAACTGGCTGTCCAGTTGGCGTCCTAGAATAAACGTCACATCTTTCACTGTGCTTTTGAATGAGATTTGGTAGAAGAGATTTGGACACCCACGTGATTCTAAAAAGCCTCTAAAGTGTGTTTTAAAGCAGCTCGCTGGTGTTTTCCATTTACACTTTCTATTCCATCACTGGTTTTCCCTTTATAACATTTCCAGTTGACTTACGTTGTCCAACAGTGTGCTTTTCCGCTTCTCTAAAGGTATTTAATTCAGTTGTGTGTGAGGTGAAATGTAAATAACACATCAAATCAGAAGATAGAATCACTTGCACATCAGATTGAAGACTGTATACCAGAATATATGGAGAGATGCCAGTGAGTGAAGGATCATGTCCCCTTTTTCTAATCAATGCCATTTTCTATGACATCCTGGCCCTCTCTCTGACATGCCTTGTAATAATCGATTGTGGATTTGTTCCAATGTGAGTAGTTCTTGCTAAGTACTCTTACTATACACTTTGGTATTTTCTTTTCTCTTTCTTTTCATTTTCCTTTTTAAAAAATGAGCCAGGAATAGCTCACAAGCCACAGTTTGAAAGTGTCAGTTTGAGGAATGATGATCAATTAAATACCTGGGCATCCACCACAGGTGTCAGAAACTGAACCTAGGAAGCCCCTGTGAGGGCCCCTCAGTCCCATCCCCCAGAAGTAACCATTCCGGAGTCTTGTGTTGACCATTCCCTTGAGTTTCTCTAAAGATTTTACAATAAGTGTGTCTGTCCCCAAACCAAACATTGCTTAGTTTTGCATGCTTTTGAACTTCCTGTACAGTGACTTCATGCTGCCTGGACACTTCTGAGACTCAGCATTATGTAGGGATTTCCCCCACATGTGAGGCTGTTGTTCATTTTTACTGTGGAAGTCTTATATTTTACAATTATACCATAACTTTGCTATTTTCCTACTGATGTTGTGTTATTCCAATTTTTGCTGTGAACATTAGTGCACATGTCTCCTAGGCCACAAGGCAAAAATTCTCCAGAGAATGCTTATGAGTAGGACTGCTGGGCTCTACGTGGTGTGTCTTTAACTGTACTCGATAATGTTCATTTGATTTCCAATGTGCTTGTGCCCATTTAAACGTATACCAGGACTGTGTAAGACTTCCTGTTGCTGATGTGTTTGTTCTGAAAACAAAAAAAAGAAAAAACCTCAGTCGAAGGGAAAGAATTAAGAGTTGAAAACTACTAACTTTGTTGCAATCAGCCCAGGCATAATTTTTCAGATTCTATTAATAATGTATTTTATTTAATTGTATTCCATATACCTTGGCATTATACTTGTAGCATATAGGTCCAGATAATGCTTCCTTTCAGCATAACCATATCGTCATTTTATGTTTTGATTCTTCCATAATAAAAAGGAAAAAGGGAGAGAGGGAAGGAAGAAGGGGCACAAGAGAATAAAAGAGAAAAGCAGGAGAGGACCTGGAAATAATGAGTGCAGATGATTTCAAATTGCAAGGAAATAAAAGAGCCGTAGACAAATAAAGACTTAAGAGAGTTTTTTATTTATCTATTGCTGTGTAGCAAACTTCCCCAAAAGTCGGTGGCTTAGAACAACAAACATCTGTTAACTCAAAGAGATAATATAAGACAAGCAAATGGAGCAGATGCTAATGGGATAAGATGGACAAAGAGAAGGATCTTACAAGTTGGAATAAGTAACAGGTCCTTGGTGTACAGATAAAAATGATTTTGTCACTCAGCATCCTCCTAGAAGCAGATCCGAAGATGGGATGAAACTCAGCAGTACTGTGTTAGGAGAAATACCTGTCAGAGACTGTGGGGAAGGAGCCAGAATACTCTGGGAGAGTCAGCAGATGGAGACACGAGTCTGATGGTCAGGAGAGAAGGTTCGTGAGACTTATCTTAGATCACTGCGAGGCCATCTATGTGAAGCTGGCCAAGGCTCTAGGAGAGTCATCAAGCCAAGCTGGCCATCAGAGGAGCCCCTGTCTCCCAGGAATGGCCTGCCGTAGTGTCCCTACTGGGTCTGGTCATTGTCTGGGAAAAGCCCATGGGAAGCAGGGCCTCTGCAGTAACAGTGCCATGGCTTTCAGAGCACAGGAGCACTTGGGCTGACCTCGGGGATGTGACCCAAACCACCTACCTGAGGGGCCTGAGCCCATATCACAGTTATTTTTGCTGCTATGTCGGCTGTTAGAAAATAAGACCGTGTCGCTAAGCAAAGGTTTGGTCTGAGGCCATCTCGTGTCCATCTTTGAAATAAGACGATGCATGTCATGAAAAATTATTCTCAGCTTTTATCTCGTGGGCATATAGATAACAAGCAAGTGTATCTCCATGTAATACTTTTCTGCTGCCATGTGGTGGGCATTTTAGGAATGACACACAATTATAGGTCTTGAAAATTCATTTTCTTCGCTCATCTTTGTGCACCAGAGTGTAAGTAATAAAGAGATATTCTCTGCTGCCATCTTGTGCAGATTTTAGTAATAACACTTGAGTGCTTGATAGCCTGAATATTCATTCTCTTATGCCAGCTGGTGGGCATTATGAAAATGACACCCGGATGTATAGCATCGTGACAATGAATTCTGTTGCCCTAGTGTAGGTTATCATGAGTGTTCATTTTAGCTGCCAGCTGGTGGGCATTCTGGGAAAATCACAACGAAGAGTGTCATAAAATGTCTTTCAGCTACTATCTCACGTGCATTCTGAAAATAAACCCAAACGGATGTCATTACGAACAGTTTTTGTTTACTGTCATCGTGTGTGAACCTTGGGAATAACACAGGATTGCATATCATGAAATTTTTTCTCCTCTAAACCTCGTGGATATTTTGAAAATGGCACACAGCTGTATGTCATCATAAAAATGCATTTTCTCTGCCACCTGGTGGGCATTTTGGGAATAAAACACAGAGCATTTCATTAATGTTATTCTGCTGCTATCTCATGCGCATTCTGAAAATAAACTCAAGAGATTGTCGTTATGAAAAGTTTTCTGGTGCATCTTGAGAAAAACACAGGAGTGTGTGTCATAAAGTGTCTCTCTTTGACCATCTTGTGGGCATTTTGAAAATAACACCTTAGCTCATAACATAAGTGGTTATTTCTTGCTATCTCATGGAGTTAGAAAATGACACCTTAGTATATTTGGTTAAAGTTTTTGTCTGAGGCCATTTTGTGTGCTTCTTGTGATAAACACAAGAAGGGCGTCATGAAAAATTATTCTCTGCTTCCACCTGGTGGGCATCTTGAAAATAACATGTACGTGTATGTAAATATAAAAAGTTCTTTCCTGCTGCTATGTGGTGTGTGTTTAGGGAATAATACAGCAGTGCACGTCGTGAAAAATTATTTTTGCAAATGACTCATTTGCATTTGAAACATAACACTGCTGGGCGAGTCATTAATATTTTTTTCTCTGCTGCCATATTGTGCATTTCTTGGGAATAACTCAAAAGTGCATGTCCTGAAAATTTGTTCTCTACATCTTGTGGGCATTTAAAAAATAACACCTGGTGTGTGTGTCATACTTTTTTTTCTGCTACCGTCATGTGGGCATATGGGATAAAGAGCAGAGTGCACAGCATCATAAAAATTAACATTCTGCTGCCATCAGGTGCATATTTTATTAATAACACCTGAGTTTTGATATCATGAATATACATTCTCTGCTGCCATATGACAGCCATATTGGGTGTATATCATCATAAAAATTTTCTTTCTGCTGCCATCTGGTGGTCATTTTGGGAGTAACGAAACAGTGCACATCATGAATAGTGATTTCTACTGCTATCGCGTGCATTTTTAAAATAACACCCATGTGTATGTCATCATAAAAACTTAGTCTCTGATGCCATCCCGTGGACCTTTGGAAATAACACCGGAGTGCAGGACATCATGAAAATTAACTTTCTGCCCACTTCTTGTGTGCTTATAGGGAATTTTACCAGCATATGTAAAAGCTTATTTTCTGCTGCCCCTGGTGGGAAATTTGGGTATAAACCACAGCGCATGTTATACAATGTTATTTATTCTGCTATCTAATGTTCATTCTGAAAATAAACTCAAGGGCATGTCATTATGAAAAGTTGTTGTCACTTGCCTTTTCGTGTGTATCTTGGTAAAAAAAAAAATACAGGCTTGCATGCCATAAAAATTATTCTCTGCTGCCATCTCGTGGGCATCTGGGGTATAACACCATGGCCCATGTCATAGCTAGTTCTTTCTGCTGCTATCTCATGCCGTTAGAAAGTAACACCTAAGAGTGGGTCGTTAAGAAAAGTTTTTGTCTGTGGCACTTTCATGTGCATCTAGGGAGAAACACGGGAGTGCATGTCATAAAAATTATTCTCTGCTGCAATCTCCTGGGTATTTTGATAATAACACGCAAGTGTATGTCATCGTAAAATTTATTTTCTGCTGCCATCCTGTGAGTATTTTGGTATACCATCCGATTGTACGCTAACCTAAAAATATATTTTCCTCTCTCATCTAATTTGCATCTTGGATTAACAGCAGAGTATAAGTAATTAGATGTATTTCTTTGCTGTCATGTATTTGGCATTTGGGAATAACACCAGAGTGTAAGTAATCAAAACTGCTTTTCTGCTGCCATCGATGGTCATTTAAGGAATAATCCCCCGAGTTGGTCATCATAAATATTCAATTTTTGTAGCCACGTTTTGGGTATTTGGGGAATAACACCAGACTGCGTATCGTGAAACTTATTTCTGCTGCTCTCTTGTGTATTTTAAAAATACCACCGATGACATGACTTTATGAAATGTTTGTCTGCTCCCATTTCATTTAATCTTGGGTACAACACATGAGTGCAAGTCGTAAAAATTGTTCTCTGCTGCCATCTCGTGTGTATTTAACTATTACACCGATGGTATGTCATCAAAAATACATTTTTCCTTTTTCATCTGGTGGGCATTTTGGGATATAACCTTAGTGTGTAGGTCATCGTGAATTTTTTTTTTCTCTGAATCTTGTGTGCATCTTGGGAATGACATAAGAATTAATAAATTATTCTCTCCTGCCATCTGGTGGGAATTAACCTGAGTGCTGTCCTCATAAATAGTCATTCTCTGTTGCTATCTGGTGGATAGTTTGGGAAGACCACAGCTCGTGTCATGAAGAGTAATGTCAGCTGCTATCTTGTACATTTTGAAAATAATAACTAAGAGCATGTCGTTATGAAATTTGTTGTTCTCGACCATTTTATGTATGCTGGGAAAAACACAGCAGGGAATGTTCTGAAAAATCATTCTCGGCCGCCATCTCGTCTCCTTTTTTGAAAGAATGAACAAGGATATATCATATAACTTTTTGTGCTGCCATCTGGTGGACATGTGAGAAATAACTTTACTATAGGGAACATGAAAATTCACCTTATCCACTAAACTTGTGTGCATCTAGAAAATTACACGAGTGTAAGGGAAAAAATATTGTCTGCTGCCATTGGGTGGATATTTTAGTAATAACACCAGAGTGTTGTCATCCTGAAAATTCATTTTCTGCTGCCATCTGGAGGGCATTTTCAGAATAATACCACAGTGCGTGTCAGGAAAATATTGCTACTATCTTGTTCGTATTTAAAAAATTAGAAAATAACACCCGAGAATTTGTCATTGTAGGGTTTTTTCTGCTGCCATTTCGAGTGAATCTTGGGAATAAAATCAGAGTACAAGACAAATTATCTGCTGCCATCACCCAGGTGCATGACTTCATAACATTTTATTTTCTGCTGCCATCTTGTGGGCAATTTGAGAATAACACCCGCGTATAGGTTGTCATGAATATTCATTAACTGCTGCCATCTGGTGGGATTTTGGGGTATAACACCACATCGCATATCATAAACAGTTATTTCTGCTGCTATCTCGTGCAGTTAGAAAATAAAACCTAAGAGCATGTTGTTGACCGAAGTTTTTGTCAGCGGCCGTTTCATGTGCATCTGCAGATAAACACAGGAGTGATGTTATAAAAAATTAGTCTCTTCTGCCTTGTCGCAGGCATTTTGAAAATAACATGCACTGTGTCGCTGTAACATATTTTTCTGCTTCCATCTGGTGGACATTTTAGAAATAACACCTGAGTGTAGGTCATCATGAAAATTCATGTTCTCCTAACTTTGTGCATTTTGGAAATAAATAGTTATTCTATGCTGTCATCCGGTGTATATTTTAGAAAAAAACCCTTCAAACATCGTGAATATTCATTCTCACCTGCCACCTGCAGGCCATTTTGAGAGGAAGACTACAGCACATGTCACAAATTCATCAGCTTCTACGATGTGTGCATTTTGAAATTAGTTCTTCAGGTGTGTCATTATGACAAGTTGTCTGCTACCATTTCATGTGCTTTTTCAGAAAAACACAGAAGTGCATGTCATGAAATATTATTCTCAGCTTTCATCTCATGGCCATTTTAAAAATAACAAGAGTGGAGTCGTCCTAAAAATTTGTTTTCTACTGCCATCTTGTGGGTATTTGGGGAATAACACCCGAATGTATAGCATCATGAAAATAAATTTCCAGCTCTTATCTGCTGCCTCTGGTGGGCATTTTGTGTATGACATGATGAAATTATTATCTCTTCTTCAATTTCGAGTTACCTTGGAATAAGCATAGGAATGCGTGTCATAAAAAAATTGTTCTCTCCTGCCTTCTATTGAGCATTTTGAAAATAATGCCCACATGTATGTCATCAAAAAAATTCTTTTCAATCCTGATATAGTGTGCATATTGCGAAATATACATTATGTACTTAATAAAATGTTATTCTCTGCTGCTATCTGTTACGATTTCAGGATTCACACTCAGATGTTTCTCATCATGAATACTAAATCTCTGCTGCATATGGTGGGAATTTTGGAAATAACACCGCAGCGCATGTCGCGAAAAGCTTTTCCTGTTGCTACTCCTGTGCTTTTTAGAAACAACACCCAAGAGAAAGTCTTCAAGAAATAATTGTCTGCTGCCACTTCGTGTGCATCTTGAGAAAAAGAAGTGCGTGTCGTGAAAAATTGTTCTCTGCTGTCATCTTGTGGGAATTTTGAAAATAACGACCAGTCTATGGCCATTCCGCCCTGAACACGCCAGAGCTCGTCTGATTTCGGAACCTGAGCAGTGTCGGGCCAGATTAGGACTTGGATGGGGGACTACCTGGAAAGACCAGGTGCTGTAGGCATAAATAATAATAAAAATTACACCCCAGGGCATATCATTATGAAAATTTTTTCTGCTGCCATTTCATGTGAATCTTGGGAATAAAGAGTGCAACATGAAAACGTTCTCTGCTTCCATCGCGTGGGCATTTAAAAAATTACTTCCAGGTGTATATCATCACGAAAATTTTCTGTTGTCATCTCTTGAGATTTTGGGGAAAAAACCTTACTGTAGGACATCATGAAAATTCATTTCCTGCCCCTCACTCATGTGCATCTGGAAATTACGCAAGAGTGTAAGTAAAAAGAAATTATTCTCTGCTCCCATCTGGTGGGCCTTTGGAGAATAACACCATAGTGTATGTCAAGCAAATTTATTGCTGCTATATCGTGTGAAATTCAAAACACTCCATCTTATGTCGTTTCAAATTGTTTTCTACTACCATTTGTGTGAATCTTAGAAAGAGGAGACCAAGTCCTAAAAATTTGTTCTCGCTGCCATCTCGTGGACATTTTTAAAAGAACACCAAGGTCCATGTCATTATATTTGTTTTCTGATGCCATCTTGTTTGCATTTTGGAAATAACACGCAAAGTAAGTCATCAGAAATATTCATTCACTGCCGCAATCTGGTGGTAATTTGGGGAATAACACCACATCGCATGTCATAAACCGTTATTTCTTCTTTCTCGAAGAGAAGAGGTGGTTCTTGTCTGTGTTGTGTGTGTGTGAGAGTGAGTGAGCGAGTGAGCAGTGAGTGAGTGACAGAGTGTGTGGGGAGACTTGGCTGGTTGTTGCAGGTGACTTCCCCTCCCCTTCACTCTTCCCTCTTCCCTGCTGCAGCTGCAGTGGCCACTCCCTGGGCGATAGGAAAGGAGCCATAACAACACACCAGGTGGAGAGCCACGCTGACAAACAGGCTCATAATAATGCGCAGGTACAAAAAAACAGAGGGACCACATCAAAGACAGCTTTCACAGTTTGTGGGTCTCGGTCCCATCACTCTAAGAAGAGGCATCCCAGGCCCAAATTCTAGACAAAGCCACAGAATAGGTCTGGTATATGCGAAGGAAAAACCACACACACCAGAGAGATATTGATGATGTCAAGCCAGCATACTCTTCTAGAGCAGCAAGTCCATGCACTGGAGAAGGCGAGGTCAAGTGCCCAACGACAGACCAACTACCCTCCTCAGACAACAGCCTCTACACCAACACTAAGGGCAGCGCCATCTCTGCCTTGGATTGGGGCTGGGGCTGCAGCTCTGAGTGCAGGTAGAAGCTTTTGATGGTCAGTGAAGCTCTGCAGGGCAGACCAGCAACCAAAGCTGTCTCTTCTGTCGCCTCACTTTCAGTTCATCCTTAGAGCCCTCGGACCATTTAAGAGGCTATTTTTGTCCTCTTGCTCTCTTTTTAGTTTTATTTTTGCACAAAAGCTCTTGGACAACAGCTCTCCATCTCTTGCCCCATTCTCACTACTTTTTCAAACATCCCCTTTGGGTATTTTCTGTCCCCACCAAGAATTGTTAAATCAAATCACCCCAACTTGGCAGCTTTTCCTGTGGAGGACAGACTGCTAGCAGGACACAAATCTGAGCCTGTGGTGTCTTGACCACCCTCAGCTTCTCCAGCTCTGCCCAGCCTCTCCTACCCAGCGGCCTTCACCTCTGTTTGACAGACTTGATGAATCTGTGGACTGCTCTAGGTTAAGAGGAAAACTGGTTTAAGAAGTTATCAGAATTACCCTCTCTTTTTTTAAAAGGATTTTCCCCCTAAAAGCTATTTATCATTCCTATTGAAAGACCAGATCCATGAAGAAGTTTAAGGTGCGAAAGCAAGTGGGGACCGATTTTGCAGCTCAGTCTTTCACCTGTTTCACTCCTGCTTCTCTTGCTGAGAAGGATGTGGCGAAGTGTAGGGGACAACAGCAATGAAGTGGTAGCAGCCACAGGGTGCTAGGGGATGGGACGAGGAGGAAGGATCGGGTGGGGTAGAGGTTTTGAACTGAGGGCTAGTGAAGATGTTTTGATATTTATTTCCTGTTACTAGAATTTGAATCTGAATGAATTGTCTCTATTTCTGAGGATGTTATTGCAAAGCAATAGCTTCATAAAGTAATGATCAAAACTTCCTTTCTTTCCATGTGCATTTGTAAGAAATAGAGCCAACTGATTCTGTATGTAAATACCAAGAGCAACTTACCCAGTAGTAAACCCGCACCCCAGTGTGGCTCCTTGCCCACCCTCACCCACACCCTTTCCAACGGTCCTGGAACCTGTCCCCATTGTGTGATCCAGATCCTGGTTCTGGCTGCCATCAGCAGATCCCAGTGAAGTGTTTTGAGTGTTTAGGCCTCATTTGTTTTCCCTACTCTGTTCCTGGCATCTGCTGATTTCTAGTGTACATTCTATAGTCTCAGTTCATGTTTGATTCCATTCCACGGAAATAAAATAAATAAAATAAAACACACTGCTGAAGAATTGTCTTGCACGTTAAGAGTTCTCCCTTTACTATAAGACTATAAAAATATAAAAGAAAAAGAAAACACTTATTTGATCCTTCAAAAACCAAAAAGAAAAGGAAATAAAATGTTACCGAAGTCCAGCTTATTATCGATCTTTCATGGTCGTGCCTTTGGTGTTATGTCTAACAAGTCATCATTTAGGCTTAAGCCACTTAGGTTTAGTCTCTTATGTTATCTTCTAGGAGTTTTATAGTTTTGCATTTTATACTTATCTATGATCCATCCTAGTTAATTTTGAAGGGTGTAAGGCCTGTGTTTAGACTCATGTTTTTGCATGTGGATGTCAAATTGTTCTAGCACCATTTGTCGAAAAGACTATTTTTGTTTCATTGTGTTGCCTTGCTACTTGTCAAAGATCAGTAGACTATATTTATGTGCTCTGGGCTCTCTGTTCTGTTCTTTTGATCTTTTGTCTGTTCTTTCACCAATACCACACTGTCTTGATTACTGTAGCTTTATAGTAAGTCTTGAAGTTGGGTAGTATCAGTCCTCCAAATGTGTTTTCTCCTTCCATGTTGTGTTGGCTATTCTGATTCTCTTGGCTCTCCATATGAACCTCAGAATTAGTTTGTTGACATCCATAACATAACTCGCTAGAATTTTGATTGGGATTTTATTGAATCTATACATCAAGTTGGGGAGAACTGACATCTTCACACGTTGGAAATAGTGACATCTTCCTCTCCGTGAATATGAAATACCTCTTTGTTTCTTTAGTTCTTCAATTTCATTTCTCAGAGTTTTGTAGTTCGTCTTGTATAGATCATGCACATATTTTGTTAGATATTACCTAAGTGTTTCATCGGGGGCACTAATGTAAATGATAATGTGTTTTTTTTATCTCAAATTTCATTTGTTCATTGCCGGTATATAGGAAAGCAATTGACCTTTTGTATATTAACCTTGTATCCTGCAACCTTCGTATCACTATGAGTTCCAGGAGTTTTGTGGTCATTCTTTCACATTTCCTACATAGACAATTGTGCCATCTCTGATCAAAGACAATTTTATTTTTCCTTCTCAATACGGATATCTTTTCTTTTCTTCTTTTAATGTATTAGCTAGTACTTCAAGCACGATGCTGAAAATGAACGGTGAAAGGGAACATTTCGCCTTGTTTCTGATCTTAGTGGGAAAGCTTCACTTGAGTATGGTGTTGGTTGGAGAATTTTTGTAGATAGTCTTTCTCAAGTTGAGGAAGTTTTTCTTTATTATTAGTGTACTGAGAGTTTTTATCATGAGCTGCTGTTGGATTTTGTCAACTGTTTTTTCCTCATCTGTTGCTATGATCATGTGATTTTTCTCTTTTAGCCTGTGATGTGATAGAGTAAATTAATTTTTAAATATCAAACCAGCCTTGTGTGCCTGTGATAAATTCTACTTGGTCATGGTGTATAATTCTCTGTACACTGTCGGATTTGATTTGCTAATATTTTGTCAAAGGTTTTTGCATCTATGCTCCCAAGAGATATTGGTCTGTACTTGTATTTTCTGGTAACACCTTTGTCTGGTTTGGGTATTAAGATAATGCCAGCCTCATGGAAAAAAAAAAGGAATTATTTCTTCTGCTTCTATCTTCTGAAAGATTGAAATTTACGTTA
>PUFA01002758.1:0-23319 GCA_003508835.1 Eonycteris spelaea
ATGTTGAAAGGACACCACTCTGATAATGGTTGCTCAACATTTCTGAACACACCTGTGAGATTTAATATAAGACACCTCAAGAAACTACAGAAGGTGTTTGTCCTTACAGGAACATGACGGTAAAGCCCTGCTCTGTTCGGGCACTCTTGTTGCTCAAATGTAGTCTAAGGTTCCTAAGAAAAAAGAAAACCGCTATCCCTCCTACGTGAGATATGATATATCAGGAATGAGCTTCCTGAAGACCAGAGACTGATAGAGGCATAACACACCAAAAATGAGCCGCCCTAGCAATGAAGGACCAACGATGCTCTTCATAACCGACTGGCGCTGTTTCCAATGATTCATCAGTGATACTTTTAAGGAAAGATATTGATCAAAGGAAGAAATTAAAAAAAAAAAATAAATGGAATCACCTTAATATAGAGCTGGAGCTGCCAGGCCAGAGGAACTGCTTTGCACATCTGATGCTCAAACTTTTGAAATGTTAAAACTGGGCAAAATAACCTTCAGACTGTACCTGAAGCAAAATTGTGTCCCAAAGAACTGTTTGAAAGATAGCAAGCAAGCAGTTATTATGACTACGGGACTGAAATTTTCTTTTTATTGTTTAGAATTAGCAGCACTGCTGTGTGTATCTGAACCAAGAAATGCCTTCCTTCCAGTGATGCAGTAGCTCCCCTTCTCATTCTCATCAACACCCACTGCCTTTGCTTCCAAACTGGAACATTACTTGCACTTCTGCTTGAGTCAATGCTTTCCAATACCTATTCCTTTTTTTTAATCTCAAATAAATAGTTGTTGCCTCTCACTTTGAAAATTTTTTCATTTTTAGGTTAACAACCCATAGAAAGAGGTGGACACATCTAAATGTACTGTGGATTTTCACAAAGTGAACATTGGGATAAACAACACCCACATCAAAGATCAACATTTCCAGCATCCCAGGAAACCCTCTTGATTTTATTCAGTCATAAATCAAACTCTCCCCCTAGTGACCGTTACGTTGATTTTTACTACATACATGAGTTCTGTATTTGGTAGAATAGAATATCACAGTGGACAGACTTCTGTATCTGCCTCTCTCACTCAGCGTAACGTTTCCGGTCTCACGCCCAAGGCTCTGTGCGGTTGTAGTTTATTCACTCTCATGGCTACAAGGTTCCATGCGTGAATAGAGCACACTTCTTGTTCACAGGCATTTATTATACTCAGATTTTACAAATCATGAGTAATTTCTTTATATATTTTGGCACACATTTTCATTCACGTCTATTGGGTATATAACTAGAAGTAGAAATGCCAGGTCATGGGGTTTGGACTTATTAGATACGAACAAAGAATTTTTCAAAGTACTCGAATCCATTTACTCTGGCACTAGCAATATATAATGGATATAATTAGTCTCAATTCTTGCCAACAACTGAATGTTTTTTTATTTTAGTCATTCTGTGAGGGAATTGATATAACAATATAGTTTAATTTTGAATTTCCCCTCTGATTAAATAAAATGTTGAGCCATTTTTGTAAATTTGTTGGCCACGTAAATATCCTCAAGGATGATGGACTGGACTAATTGTCGATGACTAAATGGGATCCTAGTAATGTGCCAGCATCTTTGAACTGTTATGGTCCTTTTGCCATAAACGAAGTTGTGGTAAAAGACTCGTGGTATAATAATGGTCTTTGTCCCTGGATTCTGGCACAAAGCCCCTAAAATCCTTGAATCTTCTGAGTGATAAGAGTGTCTTTGGGATGCCAATGAGATGACTCTTGAGATGATTCTTGGTTAAAATAGTTTCAGGATTGGGGCTGGTCACCAGAAAGACCAGGCATAATTAGAAGGCTGCAACTTTCAGCCTCACTCCCTGACCTATGGGGAGAGAAGAAGGAGGTTGAGCTCAATCACCAATGGCTATTAATTTAATTAATTATGCATACTGAATAAAACTTCAAAAAAAAAAAAACCCCTAAATCAAGAGAATTCAGAGAGCTTCCAAACTGGTCAAAACATCCATATGCTGGAGGGTGACACACTCTAATTCAATGACAGAGGCTTTTGCGCTCAATCCCCTTCCAGACCTTGCCCTATGTCCCCCTTCATTTGGCTACTCACTTATATCCTTTATAATAAACTGTAATAGAACCATAACATTTTCCAGAGTTCTGTGACTTGATCTGCCAAATTAATGAACTTGAGTGGGGGACCCCTAACTTTGTAGCCAAGTCGGACAGAAGTGAGGACATAATAGTTGAGACCTGTATCTCAAGTGAGGACAGTCTTGCTGGATGGGTCCCGAACATGTGGGGTCCCATGCTAACTCCAGGTAGTTCGTGTCAGAATTGAGTTGAATTGTAGGTTATTCAGGTGGTGACTGAGTATAGAGAAATTGGTTGAGTGGAAGGAAAACCCTCACCATTCCATAAAGAAATTCGGAGTAAGCAAGTCAACTTCTACCTTGAATGTCATTTATTGGTCACTTGTTCTTCCAGCCAAACCTGAGTGCCTACAAAGTATCAGAAAAAGTTCTAGTCTCAGATCTTTGCTCTAAGAATTAAAAGTTCATTCTTTTTCCATCCCTCATCCCCACCACCTGAACTCTCTTCCTACCTTAGGAGAATTCCACACATAGTTTGGGTGAGAGAAAGACACCACTATACTCCATAAAAGGGGGAAACCCACTTCCCTAACCCTCTTGCAGCTGCACATGGCATGAGGCTCCACCAGTCAGGTGACCACATCCCAGACTCTGACTTGGGACATGGTGACAGAGAGGCTAGAACCGTGCACAACGCGTTTGACAACGCTGTCATGAGTGGCAGTAACAACATCCAGTTGCCAAGAGCACTAGTGATATCAATCCTAGGCCCAGGGCCCAGTGTTCAGCATCAGGGGCGTCAGTGATATGAGCAGGGATATCTGTGCCCAGAAGCTGGGGCAGTGGTTGCATGTGGGACCGGACTTAGGGCGATTATGAATGTTCCTGGCTGTGTGGCCTCAAGCCTGCTCTGTGGCTTCCCCAAAATAGTATGAGGCCTCAATATCGTATATCTGTATCTATGTTTATATCTATGTCTATATCTATCTATATATCTATATCTATATATCTGTATCTATATCTATATCTATATCTATATCTATCTATTCTATTATTACCTATCAATATATTTACTTTATATTTAAATTAGTAAAAATTTGGATTCCATTGTTTGCTCCTCCCTGAGCTCTGTCACTGACCTCAGTGTTCCCAATCTGGCTGAGCCCCAGGATTGCTTGTGGGCTTCTTACAAAACACTCAGACCTCTCCCGAGACCAATTTTCCCACAGAATTAGACACAAGACCAGGAATCATTTATTTAACAAACCCTGTAGGTAAGGCTGATGCACAGCCATGTAGAAAAATTGGTTACATTCTTGCTACTAACAGTGCCACCTGAAGACCAGCAGCATCCGCACCTTGTTAGAAATCCAGAATCACACCCTCTGCTCCAAGTTCCTGAGTGAACCAAATGTCCAGGTGGTTCCTGCACAAGAAAGTTTGGACTCCCTGATCTCTGCTTCCCACGCAGAGCCAGAACTGTGCCGTCTGCGCTCAGTGTGTGTCTGTGGTGTCTGAGCAGATCGCTCAGCACTGGGGTGTCCAGGGTTCAGTCCTGTTTGCTTCCCTTCTATAGCCATCACTCTCGGGGACCTCATCTGTTCTCAAGGCTTTCAATATCATTTGTATGTGTCACGTGTCTAACAGACACCTCAGCTCCAACCTCTCTAAAAATGAAACCTGTGATGACCCCCGATATGCTCCTTCCAGTCTTGCCCATTTCTGCTGACAAGTGCACCTTTCCCCTTGCACAGCCCAAAATTTGGGATGTCCTCCTTGACTCCTCACTCTCATACTCCAAATTCACCCACGAGGACACTCTGTAAAGTCCATCCTCAGAATGTACCCAGACTCTCACCACTTCCACTGTCTCCACCGCTCACCCCCATGGAAGCATCTCCAGCCTGGAACCCTGACGTTTCCTGCTGCTTCCCTGCTGCCTCCCCTGACATCTGCCTCCCAAGCCTGTTCTCAGCACAGCAGCCACAGCGATCCTTTTAAAGGAGACGTCATACCACGTCCTTCTTCTGCTCTCCAGTGTCTTGTAACTTCTTTTCACACAGAGCACAGGTCAGTGCCCTTGCCCTTCTAAGGTACTCCAGCCACCACCACCACCACCCCCCCGCCCCCGCCCATGGTCTGGCCACACCTCTATCTCATCTCCATTCCTCTGTTGCAGCAGCACCAGCCCTCCCTCCTTCCAGAAACCACAGACACACTTCTGCCATTCGCATTGCATTTTTCCACACATTTATCCCTTTCGAACAGAAACATCTTCCCTATTTATTGTGCTTATAGTGGATAGTCTGTCTCTTCACACTAGAACATATGCTCTGCAAGGCCATCAGTTTTTGTTTTTACTTCACTTATGTTTCCCAGATGCAAAAACTGTGTCATGCATCTAGCACACAACCAATATTGGTTGAATGAATGATCAGCGTACGGCACCTCCCTATGCTAAAGATAGCACCTTTATTAATATGGTCTCAGATCACGTGCTACTGTGAGGCAGCTTCGGCACAAAGTCCACTCATATCGGCACCAATGCCACCTCTACTGTTCTCACAAGTGCTGCTCTCCCCTCCTTCCCCTCATCTCTTTCTGCCATACCAACTCTCCTACACGCCACAACACAGAATTCTATTTCTCACTTCCGAAAACAATGGCCTTTGATTTACCGTTTGATTTTCCAACCAAATAGAAATCTAAAGTAGACTCTGCTTATAAATTCCTGAGTTTGGACTAGAGCCAGCACTAGAGCTAAGGGCAGGGAGAGATGGTGGGCAAGCACGGCACAATTCCAACAGGAGTTCATCTAAAATGAGAAACTGCAGGATCCCATCTCTGCTAATTCCAAAAGAATCTACTTCCTTTGAGAGTCTGAGAAAAGATGGAAGAACAATCAAGCCCTAGAAGGAGGCAGCAGGTTGACTATGAAAATTCATCTCTTGATACCACTTATAAGTCTGGGCCTTATCAGATCAGTAACAGGGAAGATGACTCTCACGGATGAGGGACACCAGAGGAACATGAGACCAGGACTTGTAACGAGGACAAAACCAATCATGTTCCTCTATAAAAACAGTGCAACAAAAAATACACACCCAAAAGAAAGCACTGAGGGGTCAGACCCAGCCTGAGCCGAGGCTGAATCCGCAGGAAGCCACTGACATGACAGGCCGGGTGATGGTTGAGTCCCTGTGATCAGAGGTCTGGTGCCACAAGATCCTGTTGAAGGGACAAGGACAATGGAAAAGAGAGGTGACCCAGCTGAAGAGTGACCATGTCAAAGTCCACAGTGCACTGAGCCCTGACTGGGCACAGATCCCATCCACGCTCGGTCCTCACAGCCTGTCCCCCCACCTGCAACAATCTCAGCACAGCAAACACACAGATTCTGAAAAGTTCCCAGTGATTCCATTTATTTCCTCTCTCAAAGACGATTGTCTCCTTTAATTAATCCATAAACCCTTCACGACTAGAACTGAAAAACAAATTCGTATTTATATTTATTTCAATAAAGCAGGAAGAAGTTGAAGCTCAGTGCAACTCGAAGTTAAGGCAGGGTTGGGAACAGCACAGCCTCTGCTGGAACAGGAGATCGATGAGGGAAGAGACAGGGCAGTGTGGGGAAGGGGCGTGTGGTGGGCAGGGGGCGGGCCGGTCCCCCCACCTCCTCACATTATGCTGATAGGCACGCAGACACATTCAGACGCCCTTTGCAGAAAGAGGAATCAGAGGTTCTTCAAGTCACAAAGTGGGAGCGTGAACAAATCTTGCATCACTCGTTCCCCCATAAGGCGCTGTCTCACGCTGCAGAAAAAATAATCACAAACAAATTCTATGTGGTGACATTCTCAACACTCCACCACATGCTTCAAATGTGCTCCCAAGGAATGCACATTACCCAGTCCTGTCCCTTCTTCCTCAGTCCCTCGCCACTTTAGGCCACCCAGGGTCTCACCTTTAGAAGCCGTGAGAGACACATCAGAGCCCTGGGCACTGTCACTGTCTGGGGTAGGACAAAACAGGATGTGGTCAGAGCTCATAGGAGATGTGGCTAAAGGAGGAATTATGGGGGGGGGGGAAGGGCGAGCTCCCCCCATGGGCTCCAAACTACACTATCCCAAGGGTCTCAGGGATCACCCCCTCCCCCACCATACTCACTTGCAGCCTGAACATAGATCCCTCCTTTTCCACCTGTGGGAAGAAAACATCTTGTGAGAAGCCAGGGAAGAGGGACGGAAGTCATGAGGTGCTAAAGGAACCCCTAGTCCTGGACCCCAGGGAAGTTTCAGAACTGTGACTTCGGACCCAGGGCACGATGAGGAATCCTAAGGAACGTACATGTGGGGGGACTGGACCAACCACCCTCCTTGAGGTCTGTGCTCAGCAGGGACCTTCCCCTTTATCCTGTGACAGCTAGAAGTCAGGTCCCCTTCACCAGAATCTTTGAGGTGATAAATCTGGCCTTTTTTTACACGTGCATTAATACAGAGTAAGTGTTAGCCGATGGGGCCCCAGGCTGGGAAAGAACACGTGTGCGGATGGTACTTCCTATTAACGAGGCAGGTCACACTCTACCTGGGACTTGAAACCCCACAGTGGGGCAAGAAAATTCAGACCCCACCCCTTCCCTACCTGAGCGCTTCCTCCTCCACATCACAGCTCCAACAGCTCCAACGACCACAACTCCAAGGAGGACCAGGGCAGCAATGAACACCCACAATGGGGATGGTGGCGGAGGAGGAGGCTCTAGGAAGGGAATAGACGGTGATGACCCTGACTCCAGGGCCTCAGCCCCAACCCTGCTGAAGTCCTCAGGGGTTCCTGCTTCCCCCGACAAGAGGCTCTGTGCCCACCGCCCCCTCCTCACCCCATCTCAGGGTAGGGGCTGGGGCAGCCCCTCGTGCTGCACGTGGCACGTGTATCTCTGCTCCTCTCCAGAAGGCACCGCCACTGCCGCCCACTTCTGGAAGGTCCCGTCCCCTGCGGGCCTGGTCTCCACGAGCTCCATGTCCTGGGTCTGGTCCTCCCCGTCACGCTGCCAGGTCAGGGTGATCTCCTCAGGGTAGAAGCCCAGGGCCCAGCACCGCAGGGTGACCTCACGATCAGAGAAGGGGTGGTGGGTCACATGTGCCTTTGGAGGGTCTGAGAAGGGTCAGAAAATTAATTCAGGAACTTTACATCCCTCATGGGACACCCACCAGGGCTCTGTGACCATGCTGAGAATGCTTAGGACAAATGGGGTGGGGGAAGGAGCACAAAGCCCAGACACTAGACTGGACATAGGTATCTGGGATAATGTTTCTTTAGAAAGTTCTAGAATTAGGCTGAGACAGGCCAGGGTCAGAGATAGGTCTCTGAAGGGGAGAGAAGGGATTCCTGGTCCTGACCTGGGTGGGGCCAAATGACTCAGAAAAGCTGGAGTCAGACCGAACCCCACTGGTGTGGGGCAGGGACATGGCCTGAGAGGAAAAGTCCCCAGAGTTCTCAGAGCAGCCGCCACAGTCAAAGGGAACCGCTCACGGACCAGTTACTTATTCCCGAGATGGTCTCCCCCCCGTCCCCTGAGAGACAGCACCCCTCACTGTCCCTGAGGAGAGCTGGGCCCCCTGGCCGAGCCAACCTCTGGCACCGGATCTGAAAACCCACACGGACTCGTTTTCCCGCGCACAGGAGGCGGGGGTTCGGGTCCCACTTTCCTCCCTCCTTGGAGGAGCCCCCGGCCCCGAGGGAGAGGGGAGGCCCCGCGGCCCTCGCACCTGCGCGCTGCAGCGTGTCCTTGCCCATCTCCAGGTATCTGAGGAGCCACGGCACGCACGTGCCCTCCACGTAGGCCCTTGTCGCTCCGCCTCCCCGGCCTCCTCCCACTTGCGCCGGGTGATCTGAGCCGCCAGGTCGGCCGCGGTCCAGGAGCGAGCGCAGGTCAGGTCCTCGTTCAGCGCGATGTAGTCGGCGCCGTCGTAGGCGTCTTGATCGTACCCGCGGAGGAGGTGCCCGTCCGGCCCCACGTCGCAGCCGTACATCCTCTGGAGGTGTGAGACCCTGTCCCCGCCCCGCGTCGCCCCGCGTCAGCCCCGCCGCAGGGACCGGACCGAACCGAAAGCGACGCCCGGCGAAGCCCCCGCCGCCTCCGCCCGCGCGGGCCCCGCAGCCTCGGGGCGGAGCCCGGGCCCGGACGCTCGGGGCGCCCCCGGCCTGTCCGTGGGGACGGGGGTCGTGCCCGGGGCCCGGGCGCGTCGCTCACCGGCCTCGCTCTGGTTGTAGTAGCCGCGCAGGGTTTCAGGCTCGGAAAACCTGTGCGGCGCCTGGGCCCGCGTGTTCCGTCCCAGTACTGCGGATCCTCCTGCGCCACCTGCTCCATCCACGGCGCCCGCGGCTCCATCCTCGGACTCGCCGCGTCGCTGTCGAACCGCACGAACTGCGTGTCGTCCACGTAGCCGACGGCGACGAAGCGGGGCTCCCCGCTCCGGGCCGGGACCAGGCGGTGTAGAAATACCTCAGAGTGGCGGCCTGGGGGCGAGAGGGGCTGAGACCCGCCGGCCTCCTCCCGGCGCGGGGCCCGGTCCAGGTCGATGGGCCGGAGCGACGAGGGGGCGCGGGACGGTCAGGACGGGACGGGGGTTCTGGGCCTGGGCGGGGGGGACGCGCCTTCCCCGGGCCCTGCGTCCCCGCCGGGCGGTCCCCTCGCTCCTGCCCCGCAGAGGCCGCTCCCTCCCGACCCCGCACTCACCCGCCCAGGTCTCGGTCAGGGCCAGGGCCCCCGCGAGCAGCAAGAGGAGGGTTCGGGGCCCCATGGCGCGCGTCCTCAGAGTCTGGGGAGAAACTGCGTCCGGGCGGGGCCGCGGAGACCTTATAAATGGGCGGTGACGTGATTGGCTTCTCTAGAAATCGGACGCGCAATGGGAGTGAGAACTGGGGCCGCGTCATGGGTCTCCAGGCAGATGGACCCGACACAGGTTGAGAGAGGGAGAAGTGAAACCTCGGGGAGGCGGGGACTCCCCAACGCTGAGCTTCCGCACCCCAGACACCGCCTTGGAGGCTGAGACCCTGCGAGCCACGCCCTGGGGACCTGGGACTTTGCCCTGACCGCTCCTCCTTCACCGACAGCTCTTTGTCACCCTGTCTCCCTGGTCCTGGCCCAGGAGCTGTGTGAGGAAACCAGGGAGAGACCCCAGGCTGGGCCGGGCTCCTTCGCCTCCTCTCCTCTTCCCGGAACCCTTCTCCCTGAAATGGACTCTGCCTCTCGCCCTTTGCCTCTCCCCTGGGCTCTTCTGCAAAGCTCAGCCCCAGGGAACTTGATGCCTGAGAGAGAGGAGCTCGCCCTGGGACCTAAGGAAGGACAGGAATTTCTCTTTCATCCTGGAGAAGCTGTGCCTAAAAAACAAACAAAAACAAAACAAAAACAAAACACCAGCTAGAGATTCTCACAGTGACCAGTCTCCTTGTCTATGAACCACGTGGGTAACACAAACTTGAAAACCCCTGATCATGGGGAAGCTAATCCCTGAAAGAAAAGATTTGGCCCCTTGGTATTGATAGATGTGTGAGCACTGTGCTCAGACTCACAAAGCTCCTAAGGCTTACTTTCCCAAACAGCCTGTCTGTAACTTGGGATTTTGTATTGTAAAAGGAGCAGCATTTCACAGCCCAGAGTCTGTCTGTGTGAGTCCCCCACATCCTCAGTACAAAAAAGGACATGGGAGCCGTTTGTTAGGGTGTATTTCAACCAGCAGCATGTACAGCCTCAAAGGTCCAAGTGTTCAGTGCAGGTAAAATGTCCTTCACTAGTGCTCCTGCATGGCCTATTTTTTATGAATAATCACATCTAAGTGGTGTGCATATTTTATCGGACATATTATTATTTTTAAACCGATTAACAAAGGAGGCAATTAGTTTTCAGGCAGGTCCACAGAACAGCCCTAGGATCGGGATAGTTTATTAAAGATCTTTCAAAAAAGAAAACGTTTAAATCTCAGAGTTCCACTGCTGCAGAATTCTTTCCTGCTGCTGCACTTCCTCACCTGCCGCTTCTCCAGCCCTTCCCTCTGTCTCTTTCATCCCCAGGCCCTCTTCCCCTCTTAGTCTCCAGGACCCTCTCACTCCTGATCCTGGCACTAGAGCTACCCCTCCCCCCACCTGCCACCCAAAACCTATTCTCCCCACAAGGATCAGCGATCCTGTTCATGTGACTCATGTGCTATTTCTTCACTAAAATCCTGCAATGGCTTTCTCTCTCTGGGAAGTCTCTAGAATATAAGGCATGTGAGCACAGGGGCTTTAGGCTACTTGGTCAAAGTTGCCTCCCAGGCCTATAAAGCCAGTCTGACAGACAGTAGGCATTAAGGTAAATGTTGGTAAATGATGATTGTATTAAAATTTAATTCCATCACATAAAATCATAAAATAAAAATACAAAAAAGTTCACAGAGATTTTATTACATGTAACTAGTATGCATATCAGTTCATAAATTCATCCTAGTGAAAAAAAACCACTGTGTGCTTATTTGTTGCACTGTTGAGCCTGTGTATTAGTTCTATTCCGCAGAAGATATTACCACAATTTAGTGGCTCAAAACAACTCCCAGGTATTTGCTCACAGTTCCTTAGTCAGAAATCCAGGCGTGGTGTGGATGGTTTTTGTCAGGGTGTCACAAAGCTGTGTTTTCATCCTGAGGTCAGGATCTTCTCCAAGCTTTATGTAGCGACGGTCAGCCGCAGTCAGTTTTTTCCAGTTGTGCACCTGAAGCACCCATCTCCTTGACAACTGTCAGCAAGAAGTGCCAGGGGATGGCTGCTCCTGTCACCTAGTGGCCAGCAGTCTTTGCCACGTGGCCCTGCATTTTCAAAGCCCCCAGAAGAGAAATACCTCACACTGAATCCCTCTCACACTTGGAATCTCTGCTCAGGTGGAACCCCAATCAGCACTCCCCTGATCAGGACAGTCCACCCAGCAGGCCCCCATCTTAAAGTCAACTGATTGAGACCTTAGTTACATCTGCAAAATCCCTTCCCAGCAGCACCCACATTCGTGTCTGATTGGATAACTGGATGGAAGTGAATAATGAGGGTTGTTATTGGGGACCATCATAGAATCAGCATAGCATGGCCTGTTCTTCCTCTTGTGTTTGATTGAGTCATGGTTAAACATCAAAGTTCAAGTAATAGAGTGCTGTGAATGGCAAGAAACTGCCTCTTGCCTATTAGCCATGGCAATTCTTAAATCTTAAAACCAAATAATATTGTTAATATAATTAATTTAGAAAAATGAAAATCAATGCAATATTTCATTCTCTCTTTAAACACCGTATCAGTTATATACTGTAGCATAACAAATTATCCAAAACATAGCAACTCAAAATAACAAATGTGTATTTTCTCTCCATAGTTTCCCAGGGTCAGGAATCTGGCAGAGGTTGACCTGAGTGCTTCTGGCCAGGGCCTCTCTCAAGGCTGCTGTCAAGTTGTCAGCCAGGGCTGCATCATCCGAAGGCTTGACTGGGGCTGGAGGACTCACATGAAACATGACTCACTGTTTGAAGAAGCGGTTGGAAGAAGCCTTATTTCTCCCTGGGTGGTCTCAGGAGGCCTCCATTCTTAGCCATGTGGACTTTTCATAAGGCCGAAAATGACCAAGTAGCTTCTTTCTCCAGAGAAAGTGATCAGGGAGAGAGAGCAAGCGAGATGCAAGCTGCGGTGTTTTTGTCCTAGACTCAGAGTCACGCACCATCACATTAGCCTTACTCTGTCAGTTAGAAGTGAGTCATTAAGTGCAGCCCACACTCAAGAGGAGGGAATTACTGCACGTCTGGAAAGGAGGAGTGTCGAAGAATTTGACACATGTTAAAACCCAAATTAAAATTAAATAACGTTTCAGGATTTTGAAAGCCACTATTTCCGTCTTCTGATTATTTTTCTTTAATGCTTTACGTTTCACCTTTGGAAAGTAATGGGTAAAAGTCTGAGACAGAGAAAGGAGATACATCAACTTTTGTGCTTCTTGAAATTACCTTTAGTGATAATGTTTCAATAAGTTGCCACAAAGTTGAGAACCAAATAGTTCCAAGATGTGGTGCCTCAACAAGAATGTCTTTAAAATAATAACTATCTTTGCCATTAGAAGTTTCAAATTTAGTTTGTTGAGAATGTCAGCCAGAAGGAAGGGGGAGAGGGGAAGGGGAAGGTAGATGGGGTGAAAGGGGTCAAATATGCGGTGACAAAGAAATCTAACTATATGCAGTGAACACAATGCAACATATATGTGCCTTACGGTTGAATTGTACACCTGAAACTACTGGATTTCGTTAACCAATGTCACTGTAATCATAATTTTCAAAATGTCAAGAATATTGGCTAAAATGCCAGTTTTCTTATTCAACATCATCTTCAGAAACATTTGCGTGATGAAATTACTTTTCAGTTAAAAAATATGAATCTCATGCCTCAGTCTATACCCCTCACTTAGCACCATGACAAACAGTTTTGGTGTGATGCAGTAGACAGGGAGGTTTCATTTCAGCTGAGGAACAAAATGTCCAAAACTGGCTGTCCAGTTGGCGTCCTAGAATAAACGTCACATCTTTCACTGTGCTTTTGAATGAGATTTGGTAGAAGAGATTTGGACACCCACGTGATTCTAAAAAGCCTCAAAGTGTGTTTTAAAGCAGCTCGCTGGTGTTTTCCATTTACACTTTCTATTCCATCACTGGTTTTCCCTTTATAACATTTCCAGTTGACTTACGTTGTCCAACAGTGTGCTTTTCCGCTTCTCTAAAGGTATTTAATTCAGTTGTGTGTGAGGTGAAATGTAAATAACACATCAAATCAGAAGATAGAATCACTTGCACATCAGATTGAAGACTGTATACCAGAATATATGGAGAGATGCCAGTGAGTGAAGGATCATGTCCCCTTTTTCTAATCAATGCCATTTTCTATGACATCCTGGCCCTCTCTCTGACATGCCTTGTAATAATCGATTGTGTTCCAATGTGAGTAGTTCTTGCTAAGTACTCTTACAATACACTTTGGTATTTTCTTTTCTCTTTCTTTTCATTTTCCTTTTTAAAAAATGAGCCAGGAATAGCTCACAAGCCACAGTTTGAAAGTGTCAGTTTGAGGAATGATGATCAATTAAATACCTGGGCATCCACCACTGGTGTCAGAAACTGAACCTAGGAAGCCCCTGTGAGGGCCCCTCAGTCCCATCCCCCAGAAGTAACTCATTTCCGGAGTCTTGTGTTGACCATTCCCTTGAGTTTCTCTAAAGATTTTACAATAAGTGTGTCTGTCCCCAAACCAAACATTGCTTAGTTTTGCATGCTTTTGAACTTCCTGTACAGTGACTTCATGCTGCCTGGACACTTCTGAGACTCAGCATTATGTAGGGATTTACCCCTCATGCGTGAGGCTGTTGTTCATTTTTACTGTGGAAGTCTTATATTTTACAATTATACCATAACTTTGCTATTTTCCTACTGATGTTGTGTTTTCCAATTTTTGCTGTGAACATTAGTGCACATGTCTCCTAGGCCACAAGGCAAAAATTCTCCAGAGAATGCTTATGAGTAGGACTGCTGGGCTCTACGTGGTGTGTCTTTAACTGTACTCGATAATGTTCATTTGATTTCCAATGTGCTTGTGCCCATTTAAACGTATACCAGGACTGTGTAAGACTTCCTGTTGCTGATGTGTTTGTTCTGAAAACAAAAAGAAAAAACCTCAGTCGAAGGGAAAGAATTAAGAGTTGAAAACTACTAACTTTGTTGCAATCAGCCCAGGCATAATTTTTCAGATTCTATTAATAATGTATTTTATTTAATTTATTCCATATACCTTGGCATTATACTTGTAGCATATAGGTCCAGATAATGCTTCCTTTCAGCATAACCATATCGTCATTTTATGTTTTGATTCTTCCATAATAAAAAGGAAAAAGGGAGAGAGGGAAGGAAGAAGGGGCACAAGAGAATAAAAGAGAAAAGCAGGAGAGGACCTGGAAATAATGAGTGCAGATGATTTCAAATTGCAAGGAAATAAAAGAGCCGTAGACAAATAAAGACTTAAGAGAGTTTTTTATTTATCTATTGCTGTGTAGCAAACTTCCCCAAAAGTCGGTGGCTTAGAACAACAAACATCTGTTAATTCAAAGAGATAATATAAACAAGCGAAATGGAGCAGATGCTAATGGGATAAGATGGACAAAGAGAAGGATCTTACAAGTTGGAATAAGTAACAGGTCCTTGGTGTACAGATAAAAATGATTTTGTCACTCAGCATCCTCCTAGAAGCAGATCCGAAGATGGGATGAAACTCAGCAGTACTGTGTTAGGAGAAATACCTGTCAGAGACTGTGGGGAAGGAGCCAGAATACTCTGGGAGAGTCAGCAGATGGAGACACGAGTCCGATGGTCAGGAGAGAAGGTTCGTAGACTTATCTTAGATCACTGCTGAGGCCATCTATGTGAAGCTGGCCAAGGCTCTAGGAGAGTCATCAAGCCAAGCTGGCCATCAGAGGAGCCCCTGTCTCCCAGGAATGGCCTGCCATAGTGTCCCTACTGGGACTGGTCATTGTCTGGGAAAAGCCCATGGGAAGCAGGGCCTCTGCAGTAACAGTGCCATGGCTTTCAGAGCACAGGAGCACTTGTGGCTGACCTCTGGGGATGTGACCCAAACCACCCTACCTGAGGGGCCTGAGCCCATATCACAGTTATTTTTGCTGCTATGTCGGCTGTTAGAAAATAAGACCGTGTCGCTAAGCAAAGGTTTGGTCTGAGGCCATCTCGTGTCCATCTTTGAAATAAGACGATGCATGTCATGAAAAATTATTCTCAGCTTTTATCTCCTGGGCATATAGATAATAACATGCAAGTGTATCTCCATGTAATACTTTTCTGCTGCCATCTGCTGGGCATTTTAGGAATGACACACATTATAGGTCATGAAAATTCATTTTCTTCGCTCATCTTTGTGCACCAGAGTGTAAGTAATAAAGAGATATTCTCTGCTGCCATCTTGTGTAGATTTTAGTAATAACACTTGAGTGTTTGATAGCTTCAATACTCATTCTCTTATGCCAGCTGGTGGGCATTATGAAAATGACACCGGATGTATAGCACTGTAAAAATTAATTCTTTGCCCTAGTGTAGGTTATCATGAGTATTTATTTTAGCTGCCAGCTGGTGGGCATTCTGGGAAAATCACAACGAAGAGTGTCATAAAATGTCTTTCAGCTACTATCTCAGGTGCATTCTGAAAATAAACCCAAATGGATGTCATTATGAACAGTTTTTGTTTACTGTCATCGTGTGTAAACCTTGGGAATAACACAGGATTGCATATCATGAAATTTTTTCTCCTCTAACACCTCGTGGATATTTTGAAAATGGCACACAGCTGTATGTCATCATAAAAATGCATTTTCTCTGCCACCTGGTGGGCATTTGGGAATAAAACACAGAGCATTTCATTAATGTTATTCTGCTGCTATCTCATGCGCATTCTGAAAATAAACTCAAGAGATTGTCGTTATGAAAAGTTTTCTGCTGCCGTTTTGTGTGCATCTTGAGAAAAACACAGGAGTGCATGTCATAAAGTGT
Organism: Eonycteris spelaea; assembly: GCA_003508835.1. Lineage (NCBI taxonomy): Eukaryota > Metazoa > Chordata > Mammalia > Chiroptera > Pteropodidae > Eonycteris > Eonycteris spelaea. The sequence continues at coordinate 15,698 of PUFA01002758.1, forward strand.
CTCTCTTTGACCATCTTGTGGGCATTTTGAAAATAACACCTTAGCTCATAACATAAGTGGTTATTTCTTGCTATCTCATGGAGTTAGAAAATGACACCTTAGTATATTTCGTTAAACAAAGTTTTTGTCTGTGGCCATTTTGTGTGCTCTTGTGATAAATACAACAGTGCGCGTCATGAAAAATTAGCTCTGCTGCCATCTGGTGGGCATTTTGAAAATAACACTTAGTGTATGTAAATATAAAAAGTTATTTCCTGCTGCTATGTGGTGTTTGTTGAGGGAATAATACAGCAGTGCACGTCGTGAAAAATTATTTTTGCAAATGACTCATTTGCATTTGAAACATAACACCGCCGGGCGAGTCGTTAATATTTTTTTCTCTGCTGCCATATTGTGCGATTCTTGGGAATAACTCAAAAGTGCACGTCCTGAAAATTTGTTCTCTACATCTTGTGGCATTTAAAAAATAACACCTGGTGTGTGTCATCTTTTTTTTCTGCTGCCGTCATGTGGGCATATGGGATAAAGAGCACAGTGCACAGCATCATAAAAATTAACATTCTGCTGCCATCAGGTGCAATTTTATTAATAACACCTGAGTTTTGATATCATGAATATACATTCTCTGCTGCCATATGGTGGCCATATTGGGTGTATGTCATCATAAAAATTTTCTTTCTTCTGCTGCTCTGGTGGTCATTTTGGGAGTAACGAAACAGTGCACATCATGAATAGTGATTTCTACTGCTATCCCATGGATTTTAAAAATAACACCCATGTGTATGTCATCATAAAAACTTAGTCTCTGATGCCATCCCGTGGACCTTTGGAAATAACACCGGAGTGCAGGACATCATGAAAATTAACTTTCTGCCCACATCTTGTGTGCTCATAGGGAATTTGACCAGTATGTAAAGCTTATTTTCTGCTGCCACCTGGTGGTAAATTTGAGTATAAACCACAGCGCATGTTATACAATGTTATTTATTTTGCCATCTAATGTTCATTCTGAAAATAAACTCAAGGGCATGTCATTATGAAAAGTTGTTGTCACTTGCCTTTTCGTGTGTATCTTGGTAAAAAAAAAATACAGGCTTGCATGTCATGAAAAATTATTCTCTGCTGCCATCTCGTGGGCATCTGGGGTATAACACCATGGCCCGTGTCATAGCTAGTTCTTTCTGCTGCTATCCCGTGCAGTTAGAAAGTAACACCTAAGAGTGGGTCGTTAAGAAAAGTTTTTGTCTGTGGCACTTTCATGTGTATCTAAGGATAAACACGGGGTGCCTGTCATAAAAATTATTCTCTGCTACTATCTCCTGGGTATTTGGATAATAACACGCAAGTATATGTCATCGTAAAAAATTTATTTTCTGCCGTCATCCTGTGGGTATTTTGGTATACCATCCGACTGTACGCTAACCTGAAAATATATTTTCCTCTCTCATCTAATCTGCATCTTGGATTAACAGCAGAGTATAAGTAATTAGATGTATTTCTTTGCTGTCATGTGGCTGGCATTTGGGAATAACACCAGAGTGTAGGTAATCAAAATTTTTTTCTGCTGTCATCGATGGTCATTTAAGGAATAATCCCCCGAGTTGGTCATCGTAAATATTCTTTTTTTTTTTTTTTGTAGCCACGTTTTGGGCATTTGGGGAATAACACCAGACTGCGTATCGTGAAACTATTTCTGCTGCTCTCTTGTGTATTTAAAAAATACCACCAATGACATGACTTTATGAAATGTTTGTTTCCTCCCATTTCATTTAATCTTGGGTACAAGACATCAGTGCGAGTCGCAAAAATTGTTTCTGCTGCCGTCTCGTGGGTATTTACAAATTACAACAATTGTATGTCATCAAAAATATTTTTTTTCCTTTCCATCTGGTGGGAATTTTGGGATAAACCTTAGCGTAGGTCATCATGAATTCTTTTTTTTTTTTTCTGAATCTTGTATGCATCTTGGGAATGACATAAGAATAAATAAGTTATTCTCTCCTGCCATCTGGTGGGAATTAACCTGAGTGTTGTCCTCCTAAATTGTCATTCTCTGCTGTATCTGGTGGATAGTTTGGGAAGACCACAGCTCGTGTCATGAAGAGTAATGTCGCTGCTGTCTTGCACATTTTGAAAGTAATAACTAAGAGCATGTCGTTATGAAATTTGTTGTTCTCGACCATTTTATGTATGTTGGGACAAACAGCAGCGAATGTTCTGAAAAATCATTCTCGGCCGCCATCTCGTCGCCTTTTTTGAAATAATGAACAAGTAAGTATATATCTATAACTTTTTGTGCTGCCATCTGGTGGAAATTTTAGAAATAACACCAGATGTTTGACATCATGAACATTTTTCCCTGCTATTTATATATCGGGTGAGCATTTTGTGTATGACAGAACAGTGCCTGTAGAAAATGACGTTTAAACTTTTTATCTCCACTATGATTTCAAATATGGTCATCTTCAGATGAACACAGCTGTGCCTGTCATGAAAAATTGTTCCATGCTGCTGTCACGTGGGCATTTCGAAAAGTACTTCCAGGTCGATTTCATCAACAAAACTTTTTCCATTGCCTGCTAATGGGAATTTTGGGACTAAAACTTTACTATAGGGAACATGCAAATTCGCCTTATCCACTAAACTTGTGTGCATCTAGAAAATTCCACGAGTGTAAGGGAAAAAATATTGTCTGCTGCCATTGGGTGGATATTTTAGGAATGACAACCGAGAGTTGTCATCCTGAAAATTTATTTTCTGCTGCCATCTGGAGGGCATTTTCAGAATAATACCACAGTGCGTGTCAGGAAAATATTGCTACTGTCGTCTTTGTGTTTAAAAAATTAGAAAATAACACCCCAGAATTTGTCATTATAGGTTTTTTTCTGCTGCCATTTCGAGCGAACCTTGGGAATAAAATCAGAGTACAAGACAAATTATCTGCTGCCATCACCCAGGTGTATGTCTTCATAACATTTTATTTTCTGCTGCCATCTTGTGGGCAATTTGAGAATAACACCCGAGTATAGGTCGTCATGACTATTCATTAACTGCTGCCATCTGGTGGGAATTTGGTGTGATAACACCACATCGCATAAAACAGTTATTTCGGCTGCTATCTCGTGCAGTTAGAAAATAAAACCTAAGAGCATGTTGTTGACCGAAGTTTTTGTCAGCGGCCGTTTCATGTGCAGCTGCAGATAAACACAGGAGTGTATGTTATAAAAAATTAGTCTCTTCTACCTTGTCACAGGCATTTTGAAAATAACTGCACTGTGTCGCTGTAACATGTTTTTCTGCTTCCATCTGGTGGACATTTTAGAAATAACACCCGAGTGTAGGTCATCATGAAAATTCATGTTCTCCTAACTTTGTGCATTTTGGAAATAAATAGTTATTCTCTGCTGCCCTCTGCTGTATACTTTAGAAAAAAAAAACCCTTCAGTCATCGTGAATATTCATTCTCACCTGCCACCTGCAGGCCATTTTGAGAGGAAGACGACAGCACATGTCACAAATTAACAGCTTCTACCATGTGTGCGATTTGAAACTAATTCTTCAGGTGTGTCATTATGACAAGTTGTCCGCTACCATTTCATGTGCTCTTTCAGAAAAACACAGACGTGCATGTCACGAAATATTATTCTCAGCTTTCATGTCATGGCCATTTTAAAGATAACAAGAGTGGAGTCGTCCTAAAAATTTGTTTTCTACTGCCATCTTGCGGGTATTTCGGGAATAACACCTGAATGTATAGCATCACGAAAATAAATTTTCAGCTCTGATCTACACCAGGGCGGAAATCATGAAATGTTATTCTCTGCTGCCATCTGGTGTGCATTTTGTGTATGACACGATGAAATTATGATCTCTTCTTCAATTTCGAGTTACCTTGGAATCAACATAGGAATGCGTGCCATAAAAAAATTGTTCTCTCCTGCCTTCTCTTGAGCATTTTGAAAATAACGCCCACATGTACGTCATCACGAAATTCTTTTCAATCCTGATATAGTGTGCATATCGTGAAATATACATTACGTACGTAATAAAATGTTATTCTCTGCTGCTATCTGTTACGATTTCAGGATTCACACTCAGATGTTTCTCATCATGAATACTAAATCTCTGCGTCATATGGTGGGAATTTTGGAAAGGACACCGCAGCGCATGTCGCGAAAAGCTTTTCCTGTTGCTACTCCTGTCCTTTTTATATACAATAAGGCCAGACATAAAAGTTAGCTACTGTATGGTTCCATGTATATAAATTCAAAAGCAGACCAAACTAAGGTATGGTGTTATAAGTCAGGAGAGCAATCACTTTAGTGAAGTCAGGTGGTTAGGGACTTAGGAATTATGGAAAGATGCTGATAGTTTTCTCTTTCTTGATCTGAGTATGCTAATGATTGTATGAGAATTTGTTTTACAACCTGGATCTGTACAGTTATGACTTGAGCAATTTTGCGTGTACGTTTAATTTTCCTCATTAAAGTTTCTTTTTTAAGTATTTAGGGATTCTAAACACCAAAAACTCCAACTACAAAATAAGGTGAAGACTGTGAAAAGCAGTGAAGATTGAAGAGGGATCCTGGAGGCATTAGAGGAATCCCCACCTTCAGGTCTCAGAGAATACCAGCAGAAGTCCCTTCTCCAGTGCTCAGTGCCCAACATGCGTTGGAAACAGCTATCGAGATGGAGACTGTTTCATCAATCATGAGGAAAATTTGTAAAAATCTACATGTGATTTTGACAACATTAAACAGTTTTCTCAAAGTTATAGTGTATTAAAACCTTACTTAACCTAGTTGGAAATTTAACCATCGATTTCTACAAAAGAATAGAGAATGATAATAAAGAGCTCCTCTGTCATAAAGAATGATTCCTTAGGGTGAATCACATGGTATTCTCCTAACCCTTTACGGATCACACAATTCCAATGAAACCAAATTATTTCAAAGCATAGAAAAATATAAAAACTTTCAGATTAGTTTTACTAAATGAAAACAATCTTGACAACAAAATCTAAGAAAGATTTCACAAGGAGTTGACTGCAGAACAGTTTAGTTTCCCTTTCGAATGTAAATGTAAATATTCTGAGGAAAGATAAAGCATGGCGAGTTCTTCCTCCTCTTCCAGAGAAAGATAGAATAAGATGTGAATTAACTTCAGATTATTTTTAAAAATACTTTTCATTTAAAAAATTCATGAATAACCATTATAACTATGAAAATGGTGTGTATCTTAACCAAACCTATTTGATGTGGTTGACATCACCACTATGGTGATCAGCCCCACCTCATTCCAGTGGTTGGTCAAGGGTGCCCATCTGATATAATACAATAATATTAGACATTGACAACAAAGTTCTCACTAAGTTATTCATTTTATAACTTCAAAAAATGCATGTTTCAAAGCAGGAATAGATAGAATGAATATTTACAAGTGCTCAAATAATGGTGGGAACGTAAATTGGTTCAGCCACTTTGAAAAACAGTATGGAGGTTTCTCAAACAATTAAAAAGAGAACTACTATATGATCCGGCAATCCCACTTTGGAGAATACGTTCAAAGGAAATGAAAACAGGACACTGAAAAGATATCTGGACTCCCATGTTTATTGCAGCATTATTCACAATAGCAAAGATGTGGAATAAGTGTTTATCTGTGGATGAATGGATCAAGAAGACATGGTACATATATGAAATGGTCCATTATTCAGCTATGAGGAAGAAGGAAATTCTGTCATCGTGACAAGATAGATGGATCCTGTGGGTATTGTGCCAAAGTGAAATGAGTCAGACAAAGGAAAACAAATACTGTATGATATCACTAATATGTGGGCTCTTAAAAAGCCAAACTCATAAAATCAGAGAGTAAAATGGTGGTTTCCAGGGGCTGGAGGTTGGGTGAAATGGGGAGAAGTTGGTCAGAGGGTACAGACTTCCAACTGATAAGGCGAATAAGTTTTGGCATCTAATGTACAGCATGGTGACTATAGTTAATGACACTATATTATATACTTGAAAGTTGCTAAGAAAGTAGATTTCCAATGTCCTCTATACAAAATTAAATGGTGATCACACGAGATGATGGAGGTATTAACCAATCACATTGTAGTAATCTTTTGCAAAATACACATATATCAACCATCATGTCATACACCTTAAACACACGTGGTATATGTCAATTTTATTTCAACAAAGCTAGAAAAAAAGAGATATTCCTCTTAAAGTGAAGCATAGGTTGTTGCATCTGGCCCCTCCTACATCATAAAGGAGACACAATGCCTGCCTGGTGGGCCCCTTTGGATTTTGGAGGCAGCACATTCCACATTGCTCCTGTGGGTCTTCCTCCGGCACATTTATTGAGTGACCCAAAGAGCTCCGAGATGCAATGGTGCTTGGAGTGTCATTAGCCAATAAGGATGCTGTTTGAAGCCTTTGGCAGGCCCCTCTAGGTGAATTGCAGTGCAGGCCTTTCAGATTTTGGAGCAAAGCCCACCATCCTCTGCAGATAACTACTCTCCTTTTGAGAAAGATGCCTCAGCCTGCTACTGGGCCTTACGGAGACTGAATACTTAACCAATGACCACCAAGTTACCAAGCAACCTGAGTGTTACTTGACCCACAAGCCCTAAAGTCAGGGGTGCACAGAAGTACTGCATCATCCAATGGAAGTAGTAAAGAATAGACCAGGCCCGAGCAGGCCCTGAAGCACAACTAAGTGACATGAAAAATGCCCAAACGCCCATGGTCCCCACTCTTGCTCCATCACTTCCTCACTCCCAGCATGCACCTGTGACTTCCTGAGGAGTTTCCCTTGAGCAGTTGACAGAGGAAGAGAACACCCAGGCCTGTTCTGGAGATGGTGCTGCATGACATGCAGGCACCATCTGAAAGAGGGCTACTGCAGCACCGCCAGCCTTCCTGGGACAGCCCTCAGCATGGTGGTCAAGGGAAATCCTCCCAGTAGGTTGAAGTCAGAGCAGTGCACCTGGTTGCTCACTTTGTTTGGAAAGAGAAAAGCATGGATGTGCAATTATATACTGATTCATGGGCTATGGCCAATGGATTTGCTGGATGGTTAGGGAATTGGAAGGAATGTGATTGAAAATCTGGGGAAGAAAAATATGGATAGACCTGTCTGAATGAGTGAAAACATGAAGATATTTGTGTCCCATGTGAAAGCTCACCAAAGGGAGACCTCAGCAGAGAAGAGCTTGAATAATTGAGTGGATAGGATGACCCAGTCTGTGGACAAGCACACAGTCAGCCTCTTTCTCTAGCCACTCCTGACATCACCCAATGGGCTTATGAAAGAAGTGATCTGGTTGCTGGATGGAGGTTATGCATGGGCCTAGCCACGGGGACTTCCACTCACTAAGGCCAACTGAGCTATGGCCACTGCTGAATGCCCCATCTATGAGTATCAGAAACCAACCCTGAGTCATCACCATGGAACCATTCACTGGTGTGATCAGGCAGCTCCCTAGTGATTAGTGGATGACATTGGACCCCTGACATCATCGAATGGGCTGCATTTTGGTCATATTGAAATGGCATTTACTCAAGATACAGATTTGCCTTCTCTGAAAGCAATGCTTCTGCCAAATCTACCATCCGTGA